>JAGSMP010001061.1:0-155963 GCA_029286625.1 Parnassius orleans | reverse complement strand
ACAGAAAGTAGTCGCTAGATGGTGTTGACGTCGGCTAAAATCTTTGTGGTCGCCGTTTCGTCAAATATTTAGCTTTAAAGTGGTATTTTTCATTAGAGTCATATCCCCCCCCCTCTACCAACTAAACCGCTGTTTTTGGTAAAGTGAAACGTATACACAATAGTAGTATATATAATGAAATTAAAAGGAAAACTATCACAGCTAAGTAGAATTAAGAAGTTAACGAGTAATAGTCGACCAACTTATAAAATGCACTTGGGTTAATAAAAATTTCGTTATAACTCCATAGAAAATGACCTTAAACTAGCTGCATTATAACTTTGTAATATTATTGTAAACTGTTAAAAATAACCATTTTATGAAGAAAACGACTTATACGCATTACTACTATAGCTTTACTTTTTATTTGCGGTATAGGCAAAGAGGATCTTTCTTACTTTATAAAATTGAAGTGAACGAACTTTGAGTTACGGCGCTGTGGGCAGCGGGTTCGAATCCCGCCCCGAACTAGTATTTGTATAGGATACAAGTAATTGTTCCGGGTCTTTATGTTTAACTTTCAGACTGGAACCAATCAGCGCAGACACTGCTGTTTAGCTTCTTAAATAAGTAAGAGAGTGGTACCTATCCAGACAGACTCCTAGGCCGAGGAAAGGAATCTTACTTTCTTTGATGTAAATTAGCTTAGCATGATAAATCTAAATATTGAAGATAAAAAAGAAAAAATTATCTAACTTAAGGGCATATCGAAGGTATCCAATATCTGGCACTGCAAAAAATCTACAAAGCCAATTATCACACATCACATCAATAGCCTTTTTAAATCCACCGCTGGATATAGTAGTTTAACTGCCTATATTATTACCTTTACTACTTATGCGTAGATTGTATAATGTAGCCTTCTAAAGTCTACTGTTAAACAGAGCCCCCCTCCCCATAGATTACTTCATACTTACCATAGTTGCCACATTTGACAAGCGGCTTGATAACGGCAGTTTTTTATTTTAGTTACGTTATTAAGAACACGCTGCTGCCCATCTCCAGATTTGTTTCCCTCTGTCGCCTTTTACGACACCCACGGGATGATATGGGATAGTGGATTTTCTTACACCGCCACTACACGAAACTAGTAAAATATCAAAAAGGGGTCTGATTAAATGGAAGTTAATTTTTGACGGCTTCGTGGCGCATTAGCTTAGCTGTGAATTTTAGCGCTGGGAGCTGCGGGTTTGTATACCGCACTACGAATAATTGTTCCGAGTCAGGAATGTTTGTCCTATGCAATTTATGTTTGTAAACTGCCTCCATGATACAGAAGAACACTAGGATTAGTGTGGGGGAAAGTTTCACAAAATCATTTTTAGAATGCTCTACCCGTATCATCCCGTGGTGTTGTAAAAGCGACAGAAGGAAAAAACAGGAGACAGGTAATATCTCCTGATTACTCAAAATTAAAAAAAACTGGAGATGCCAGTCTGCTTGCAAAGCGTGGCAACTATGGCATATATCCTTATTATGTCATAAAAATGAATAATGAAATGGAAATTTGAAAACCTTAAAAACTCATATGAAAATTAATAATGAAACATATAGTCTACAAATAACAGTTTTGTATCACAATTTCAGATATAAAACTTTTAAACTCTTTAATATTTTCCTAAATAACAAGACAAATAAATCTTCGTTCAACGTCGCTGCCGTTTAGACTAAGGACAGTGTGACATATCTTTTGGTTTGTAAAAAAGGATAGTCGTAGTTCATATATTAGGTTCCTAACTCACTGGCATCAGCGATAGAGTGAACGGAAAATATTTTGAAAATCGCATTTGTTTCGTTCAAATCTTCATCTATTATAATAATAAAAAGCCTTTTATTTCTTGAAAAAATAACAAAATAAATAAACTAAAATTAAAATTAAGATAAATAATTAATCTAAGAACCCTTCCAGGTGACCTCCTCAAAAGAGTCCCAATTTTCTTTCTGGCTTTTGCATCCAGCTTGGGCGGCTGTTTTGCTATCATCCGCTCATCTCGTAAGCGGTCTCCCTCTGTAGCGTGTTTCCTTGGACCTCTCCGTGTCACCCTTATGGTCACCTCGTCTGACAGTCTCGCCATATGCCCCGCCACTTCCATTTCAGTTTTGGCATAGTTTATAGAATCATTAGCTTTAGATATGCTTCTTATTTTAGTGTGTTTTATTTTTGGATTTTCCTAATTTTAGCATGCTTCGTTCTAGGCTCCGTTGACACGTGGTAATTTTTCTTTATTTTTCTGTATTTTCCAGTCTGACAAGCATAAGTTAGAACGGTAAAGGCAGCTCGACATGGCTTTTGTTTTAATTTTACTGGCATATTACTTTAAAAATTTCCTTTAGTAGTAAATTTCCTGTAGTTCCTTTGTACTTATTTCAAGTAAGTTGAATACGCCTCTAGATGTCTGAATAATTACTCTCCTTATTGAAGCCAATTTGTTTGCCTAAGTATATATATTTGTTCGTATACTTCAATATTTCGTTATCAACAGATATTGTCTTTTCCATGCTGTTTGTCATTACCATAGTTTTGAGGTTCATCTCTAATCCTATAACACTAGCCACATTAAGTAATTGGATCATGACTTGTAATTGCAAGCTTGATTCCGATAAATGCTCCAAGTCGTCAGCAAATCGGAGGTGGCTGAGGTATTTTCCGTCTATGTTTATGCCGCTAGTTTTCCAATCCAGCTTTCTTATTATTGACTCTAGGATGGCAATGAACAGCTTCGGGAATGTCCGGTCGCCTTGTCTCACTCCTCTTTCAATGGGAAAGCTTGGGCCAACTCTTTCCAATTTGTGTCCGTGTGTGTTATTTACAGCAGGTTCAACTTTTTCTTACCAAAATGTCTTCCACGTCATCATAATTAGGTGAAGAGCCATTCGGTCAGAGTTTTACACTCAAACATTTGCATGGGGTAAATCTTAGTAATTGATTGACCTTATTATAGGCATGAGGGCTTGGCTATATTTTGTCGTTTGGCAAAAACTGTACGTGCATTGTGGGGCGATATCGCACCGCCTTTTATAAGTTTGGTATAATGGTCAAGAGGTAACGTTTTCTGATATCTTAGTATCATGTGTAAAATATAAAGTTTCCTAACGGAGAGCAGCTTAGAGGTTTTGTATAGGGTTTCGGTGGAAAACCTATAGGGCCTACAGTACATTACTTTAATCAAGGATCTTTGCGCCCTTTCTAGATCTATAAAGTATGATTTAGCTGCTCCTCCCTATACCGAGATGCAGTAGATTATTACGGATTCGGCTAGTGCAATATATATATATTGTTAAATAGTTCGGTACTATTCACGTGCCTCAGAGATTTGAAAACCCACATGAGCTTCCTTACCCGCGCTATAGTGTGGATACCAACTTAATCTCTGATCCACAATGATTCCGAGGTATTTAACACAGCTGACTTTCTGAATTATTAGGCAATTACATGTGTTAGGGAAAGGGGTACCACAGGAATGAATTTTGATTTCAAAATTTATTTTATTTTATTTTATTTATTTATTTATTCAGCCAAACTTATCACTAACATTACAGGATCTAATAACCTAATGCGCTAGTGAAAATAGTAAACATTTTAATTATTGTAACATATTATAAATAATGCCGCCGAGACAGAGACAGTGTCAAAGGCTTTCTTGAGATCTAGAAAGACCACTAGACATTTGTTGCCTTTGTCTACTTCTTTTGTTATAACGGATGTAAGATCCATGATAGCATCCTGCGTCGACATTCCCTTCCTAAAACTATATTGACAGGTAGACAGAATGTTATACTTAGTCAAGTAGCTTACTATTCTAGAATTCAAGAGCTTCTCAATGATTTTAGAAATGGAGGTTAGCACTGAGATAGGTCGATAGTTATTAACGTCGTCCCTATCTCCACTCTTATACACAGGGGTAACAATGGAGCGCTTAAGAAGGTATGGGAATATTCCGGTGCGAAAACACAGGTTGTCTAGGTCATTAATAAAAGAGACATGGATATCCTTAGTTTTGTTTAGGAAAAAGCAGGATTCCATCCCAACCTGGTGCCTCCTGGAGTCTAAGGACATCAAAGTATTTTCCACTTCCCTGAGATGTGTCTAGTAAAACAAAAGAGGACAGATGATGATGGTATCAGTGTTACTAGTTTCCGAAGGTAGAAAGCTATTTGTGATGTTCTCTGCTAGTGTTTGCCCAATGTTAACAAAATATTTGTTTACATAGTTGATTGAGGTTTGAGGACAAGATTTAATAAATAGGTCATCATTTGGGCTATTGGGTGGCTTATAGTGAGTGATATCGTTAATGGTTGACCAAAGAACTCGAGGGTTTGTACCTTTTGTACTGTTTAATTTTTCTTTATTATATTTTATTTTAGTTTTTTATAAGGTTTCCACAGAAAGTGATAAAGTCTATATATTATAATTAAATTTGATTTTGGGGGTTTGATTTAAGTTGTAGGTAAATAGTGTTCCTCAGTCTAATACCCGTAAAGCTCCTGTGGTTATCCAGGGTTTTATGGTTCTTTTGCTGTTCGAGACGATTACGTTTTAATGACTGATACTTACGTCAAAGGCGTAAGTATCAGTCATTAAAAATATTAAAGAAGGAAACATCGATGTTTGTTAAACTCTTGTAAGCATTATCATAGTCAACCACGGTTTTATATCTTTGAGGACTCCTTTGTTGATACTCATTTGCAATTGCTAAAAGAACAGGGCAATGGTCTGTTGTAGTTGAGTTTAATACGGCAGTGAAAGTTGTGTTGTATTTTTTGTCAAGTCTCAATAACACGCGGTCAAGACAGCCATCCCCCTCGTAGGTAAATTATGAGACGAGAAAAGTCCATGCAATGATATCATATTTTAATAATTTAACCTATTTGATCTTTTTTAATTTGTTTCAATTGGGGAAATAATTAAATCAATGTTAATATTACCTAAAATCAAAACATTTTTACAAGGGCTGATATTTTCAAGGCGATTACTGAGCGATGTGACGAAATTTCCTGCATTTAAAAACGATGGGGAACGGTAAATACGTTTAGTTCTTTAAATTTTACTGATAGTTTATTTTTTGTGTATGCTACTACACCGTCACTTCGGTTAATATGATTTTTAGTTTGAAAGGATGTGTAATTCTGTAATTGCGGTATGTTTTTGTTAGGGTGTAGCCAACATTTTGTAAGAATTAAAATATTTATTTCAAATTTTAGTTGCGCGAGAGTGAGCTGCAAGTCATCAACATTTTTGTATAATATACTTCTAATGTTTTGTGTTAAAATAGTTAAATTATATGTGAACTTATAGTCTTTATTTTAGGTCCTGTATGCTAGCATGAGTGATTCTGAGAGTTTAATTTGATCAATTTCTTTTAGCGTGTTAAAACTATCCATTAAAAATAAACTTAGAACTCTTAGGGTTGCAACTAGGGTAGTTAGGTTGTTCGAATAATAATAAGTTAGTAATATCGTGAGAAGTATAGGTATGTATAACCAAGTTGTCCAATATAAAATTGTATAGAAGTAACTAATTTATAGAGTGTTGTATATTTGTAGTCAGTGTAGTATAGGTGTACACTTGTGTGATAAAGGTTATTGGTGACGTGAAAGAATGTAAGTAATTTTATGCTTTGTTTGTGTTCTGATATGTTTTGAAAGTGAACGTGAGGTGTGTGTGTGGTAAAAAGTTGGTAGTTGTGATGGTGGGATAAAGGTGTGTATGTATGTATGTGTTTGTGTAAAAACTTAGGTGTGTTTTGTTGTATGATAGGTATTTAACATTTTCTCAAAAATATTTGGTATACAGTTAGAGTTAAACAAATTAAAAAAATTATGTAAGAAAGTTAATTTTAGGAAAAATTTTTAGGAAAAGTCATTGTTCTTGCATTAATTGTTGCACTTGTGCTTCGTGCTGAAAGTGAATTATTTTAGACGTGTCGTCTTTCCGGACTGGTACTTTCCCCATAGAGGTCCAGCAGTACTTGACTTTTTGAACCTTTTTAGATCGGGCCAAAAAAAAACGTGCTATGGAGTAAGATGCTCAGTTATGAAGAGTGTCTTCGTTGCTGGTGAAGCCAGATGTTTGGCTTGCAGTCGTGTCTTATTTTAAAATAAAGTCTTTCACTTTTTCAGAAATCCGATCTCAGAAGTGCAGATCTTAGTTCCAGGATAATTGTAGGTTCCTCTCCCATCACCCTAGATTTCAGACGATGTATATCGTTAATATCACGATCGTCCATATCAAGATGAATGGACTTCGAAGGTTTGTATTTTGTATCAGGTCTTCCCTAGTTTCATGGGCTTTAAGAACATTTTTAATTTCTACGCAGGCTTTACAAATTATACAGGTCTTCAACTTTGTTTTCTAGTATGCTAGTATTCCCGGTCTTTTGAACCTGTTTTCTAGAGTGCAATTTAGTACATCACTCACCTTCGATTTGCCGACGATATAGTCTTTATGGAAGAATTGCTGGAGGACCTAAGCACTATGCTCAATGATCTCAATAGTGTCTCCCAAGGGATAGGTCTTCAGATGAACATGGACAAAACAAAACCATGTTTAATGTCCATGTCACCTATGCCGGCAGGTTGGGGCACTAAGCTCGAGTTGTTGACGAATATGTTTACCTGGCAAATAGTCCGACTAGGTAAGTCCAACCGATCGAGAGGTCAATCGACGGATTCAACTCGGCTGGGCAGCGTTCGGGAGATTACGACCCATCTTCTCGTCAGGCATACCTCAAAACCTCAAAACTAGATTGTACAACCAGTGCGTGTTGCCAGTGATGACAAATGGATCTGAGACGTGGTCTTTCACTGCTGGCCGTATGAGGAAGCTCAAGGTCGCTCAGTGAGCTATGGAGAGGGCAATGTTCGGGGTTTCTCTGCGTGATAAACTTAGAAATGAGGATATCCGCAGTAGAACCAGAGTAACCGACTAAGCCCAAAGGATTAGTAAGTTGAAGCCATATAGCTCGAAGAACCGACCACCGATGGGAAAGAAAGGTTCTCGAGTGGCACCCTCGTACCGGCAGGCGAAGTGTAGGGCGTGCCCCCACTAGATGGAGTGACGACCTGGTAAGATATGCAGGAAGTCAATGGATGCAGGTGGCTCGGGACCGTGCTTTGTGGCATTCCGTGGGGGAGGCCTATGTTCAGCAGTGGACTTGTGGAGGGCTGTAATGATGATGATAATGAATCCCTAAGAGTATATAACTGTTGGACCATAACATGCCATAACATTCTGCCTGCTACCCAGACGAGTAGAAAGAAACTACGGATTTCCATTTGCAACGATCCTGACACACCTTTCACACCTCCTTCAGCGAATAGCTGACTTTTCTTTCTTTGATTTTTTTCTTTTTCTTTTTTTGGCCTGGCTTTACCACTGGGTTAAGTGAACTGGACACAACCGATTTTCTATGACAGCGAAATTCTAAAATGCTCACTCTTAACAAAATACACTATAAGTGTTGTAACAGTATACTACAGTATACACACAAAATAAAAAGTAAATTTTGCCAGAGTGGGTTAACAAAATTTATTCATACTTTCATTTTATGAAACTAGTCTTTTACAAATTTTATTGCATTTAATAAATTTATTTTTATCTCATTTTAATATTCCTGACATTTCGAGTACATTTAAGCCTCTCTTAAGTACCTCTGTATTCCTTTCAATGTGCAATGTTCGCGTAAATACATATAAGAAATCTTAATATGCTTTAGATTTTCATTAAACAGATAAATTTTTAAATGTTGTGTTTATGATTAAATATTAGTCTTTACATATGAAATTAGCGTTTTTGTACGGGAATATAAAGTCAATTTTTTTTTTGTAAAATATATTTAATTAATCAAAGTATGCAACGTTGTTATCTATGCACTTTTGCCATCTCATAGGTAGTTAATTGATCCCTTTACTAAAAAAAAAACCATGGGGAGAGATCAATAAACTCTTTGAAGGCGGTTTGGACTGCCGCATCGGGTTGAATTTTTCCTTGTGAAGTTGTCCAAATTCCGGAAAAATGGTAATCTATTGGAGCAAGGTCCGAGGTCCGTTGAATGTCGCAGACATTTCAATTGTAGCTCATCTAACTTAGTGGTTGTTTGTTGTGCAGTGTGGCCTGACGTTGTCGTGGGCAGCAGTGGCCTAGGCGATTGACCAATCTCGGTTGTTTAGCAGCTAGTTCTTCCTTCATGGTTTGCAGTTGCTGACAATAGATATCTGCCGTAATCGTTTGGCCAGATTTTGAAGCTGTAGTGAACGACATTGGCGCTAGTCCACCAAACACTCACAAGTAACTTTTTCTGAGTCAATTTTCGTTTAGGGCAGGATTTGACTGGGTCTCCAGGGTTCAGCCATTGCGACGAGCGCTTCCGATTATCGTACAGTATCCACAATTCATCACAAGTAATGATTCGATTTAAAATCCCTTCATTATTGTGTCGGTTGAGCAAAGTAACACAGCAGTCGACGCGTCTTTGCAGATTCGATTCACTCAATTCATGAGGTACCCATCGTTCAAGTTTTTACTTTCCGATTTGCTTCAAGTGGATTAATACAGTTTTATCACTTACCCCGAAGCCTGTAGCTATCTCTGAAGTGCTTTGTGATGGATCCGCTTCCACAATAGCCTTTAATCCTTCATTTTCCATTGGTCTCCGGCCGTCCACGGTTGGTTCTGAAGTTCAAATTTCAGAACGAAAACGTTGAAACCAAAACGTACCGTGCCTTCTTTTACGACACCAGCGCCGTACATCATTAATCCTTCGAGCTGTTTATGCAGCACTGGTGCCACAGTAGAACTCGTACTCGTAAATATACCGATATTTCATGTTTTCCATTGTGCGGTAATAAGCGACGTAAAGAAAAAATAATGAGGAAAAACAAATGAATGACTTTTTTTTTAATAGAATAAGGGTGACAAACGAGCACACAGTCCACCTGATGGTAAGTGGTTGCTGTGGCCATAGACATCTACATCTATCTTCGTTTGCGAATTTAAATGCAGATGCGTTGTCAGCCGTGAGGACTAAGATAGAATGCCTCTTTTCAGTAAAAGGGTCTCCGGTTCTCTACACTCACCATGAAACACAGCAGCATTAAGCTGCTATTACCTGGTATTCTGTGAGTCCTTCCCAGTCGAGCCGACTGTTTTCAAAATTCAAATGTACCAGCTAAATGAATTTATAAATTTGAATTTGGAATTCTTAACCAAAGAGAAATATTTCAGATCAAAGTGGTCAGTACGACAAAATGCTAATTTCATATGTAGCACCTAATATTAATAGGAAGAATAGGTACCACAAACAGTATAGTCTAAAGCAGAGCTACGTAGATAGATATTGACGATGCGAAATACATTAGGCGCCAAGGGATAAGAAACGAGGATCAAATGAAAATATTGCAATATCCTCGTGCTTTCCTCGAAGGTGATAAATATATTATCAGAGAAAAAGTGTGTGTCAGCTCCGACGCACGATTGTAGTTACTCCTTACGGACGATTATAAAATATATACTCGTAGATTAGTAAATGAGGGTAAATGAACGTATTTTATATTACTGAAAATGCAATATACATTTATTTTTATTAATTATATAATTTATATTCATCAATACATATTACATAGTCAAAGAAACGTAAATTTTCAAAATTTTGCAAATTATTTTAACGTCTTAATTTATGTAAAAAGATCTACTTTCCATTTATCTATCGGTTTCCCATGTATGAAGATTCAATTGAAGTTATACATCATATTTTACTACAATATTAGTTTTAGGTGTATCTTTTCCCCAAATTGTTTTTATTTACTGTTTACGTGCCGTGAGCGTGGAATATGTAACTCAGCAGTGCAGTGACTGGATCAAAAACTTGAGATTTTGTAATTTAACGCAGTACTCAATTTGTAAATACCAATTTTGTTCCTTTTCGATTTTTTTCCTAGTGTTCGAGATGGCTGCAGCATGAATGCCCGGCTCGTCCGGGAAAAATCGCTCCCACAGAATGCCAGTGTGAAATAGTAAAATGCCACTGTGTTTCAGATGGTAAATAAACAAAAGAGGCACTCTGGTAACGATACATTCCATCCTAGTCATTGGGGATGACATATATAGCAAGTATGATTTCTAATCGTGGATAGATGAATATGTCTATGAACCATAGTATCCACTTACCATTATTAAGTGAATTGTGTGCTTCTTTGTGACCTTATTTGTATGGAAATATCGAATACCCATGACAGAATAAATAAAAATATGGGACGTGTACCCTACCATACCTTTCTCATTTCTTTTCCTCTTATCTATTTCTAACACCAAATTAATAGCAGTGCCTGTACGCTGTTTCTCATTCACTTCTTTCTCAGTCACATTATTTGATTAAAGGCATTACATTCTGTTCCGTACTGGAACCATATTTTTAATTAATATTAGGTCTTTACATGAAATTGGCGTTTTGTACGGAAGAATATAAGCCATTTTTTTTTAAAATATATTTAATTAATCAAAGTATGCACCGTTGTTATCTATGCACTTTTGCCATCTCATAGGTAGTTCATTGATCCTTTACAAAAAACCATGGGGCGAGAATCAATAAACTCTTTGAAGGCGGTTTGGACTGCCACATCGGGTTGAATTTTTTCCTTGTGAAGTTGTCCAAATTCCGGAAAAATGGTAATCTGTTAGAGCAAGGTCCGGGGAGTACGGTGGATGTCGCAGACATTCCAATTGTAGCTCATCTAACTTAGTGGTTGTTTGTTGTGCAGTGTGTGGCCTTACATTGTCGTGAAGCAGGAGTGGCCTAGAGCGATTGACCAATCTCGGTTGTTTAGCAGCTAGTTCTTTCTTCATGATTTGCAGTTGCTGACAATAGATATCTGCCGTAATCGTTTGGCCAGATTTTAGAAAGCTGTAGTGAACGACACCGGCGCTAGTCCACCAAACACTCACAAGTAACTTTTTCTGAGTAAATTTTCGTTTAGGGCAGGATTTGGCTGGGTCTCCAGGGTTCAGAAATTGCGACGAGCGCTTCCGATTATCATACAGTATCCACTTTTCATCACAAGTAATGATTCGATTTAAAATCCCTTCATTATTGTGTCGGTTGAGCAAAGTAACATAGCAGTCGACGCGTGTTTGCAAGTTCGATTCACTCAATTCATGGGGTACACATCGTTCAAGTTTTTTTACTTTCCCGATTTGCTTCAAGTGGATTAATACAGTTTTATAACTTACCCCGAAGCCTGTAGCTATCTCTGAAGTGCTTTGTGATGGATCCGTTCCCACAATAGTCTTTAATTCTTCATTTTCCACTTTGGTCTCCGGCCGTCCACGGGGCGAGTCTATATTTACACATACACATGACAATGACATACACATGACGAAACAGGTCGTTACGTAGTTGCTCTGCCGTTTAAACCCGATGCACCACCTCTTGGTGAGTCGCAGGATATTGCGCGTTCTAGACTTTTAAAACTTGAAGCTCGATTAGAGCGAAACCCGTCCCTTAAGGGCGAGTATCACTCGTGCCTTCAAGAGTATATGGATCTCAACCACATGGAGCTGGTTGATAGTCCTCCCAATGATGGG
This sequence comes from Parnassius orleans, assembly GCA_029286625.1. Lineage (NCBI taxonomy): Eukaryota > Metazoa > Arthropoda > Insecta > Lepidoptera > Papilionidae > Parnassius > Parnassius orleans. The sequence goes on along the minus strand of JAGSMP010001061.1, from coordinate 144,346 downwards.
ACGACCTATTACATTCCCCACCACTGCGTGTTTAAAGAGGCTAATGAGACGACCAAGACTCGCGTAGTCTTTGATGCTGGATGTAAAAGTTCAAACGGCATTTCCCTCAACAACATTCTTTTAACGGGTCATAAGATGCATAAGGACGTTGGCTTTGTTGAATTAACGTTGTTTTAAAATTTTGTACACATTGTGTCGCGCTTCCAGCCGATATAAAACAAATGTATAGGTAACATTTTGGTTCAAGAGTCTGATAAGGACTACCAGCGCATTCTGTGGCGCATTTCACCACATAATTTATTACGTGAATATCGTCTTTTTACCGTGACGTTTGGGATTAGCTCTTCTCCCAACCTTCCTCTTCGGGTTATAAAACAGCTCGCTCTTGATGAGGCTGAACAATTTCCTCGAGCTTCTCGGGTACTTCGAGACCAGGTTTTTGTCGACGATATTGTCAGTGTCGCAAATGACCAGGCTGAGGCTCTTGTCCTTCAACAAGAGCTGATAGGTATTTGTCAAACAGCAGGCTTCGAACTCCGAAAATGGCACAGTAACTCGCCCGCGATACTTGCGGCAGTACAATAACCAATTTCTCACGGTGAGCGGAAACTAATCCCAGTTGCACCCATGGAAAGGGATACGAAGACGAAGGTCTTGGATCTCCAGTGGGACCCACAGTCTGATCAATTTAGTTTAGTGTTTCAGTTTCTATACAAAATGTGACTAAAGGCTATTCTCTCACAGATTGCAAGAATCCACGATCCTATGGGATGGCAATCCCCGGTCACCGTATACATAAAACATTTAATGCAGTTGTTGTGGATTCCGGGGTCGATTGGGACGCTCCTCCCCTATTGAAATCATCAATGCTTGGAATAGCTTCATTCAGGATTTGATGTCCTTATCCGACATCACCATACCAAGATACATATTTCCTACTCATCGGGAAAGTATTATTCAACTACGGTTTTTCCGATGCCTCGACCTACGCATGATATGATGATGTATATGTCCGTTATATAGAAAACGGTATAATTAAATCATATTTGTTACTGGCGAAAACACGAGTTGCACCCATTTCACCTTGTTTGTCCATTCCTCGCTTGGAGCTTATGGCAGCTTTATTATTAGCCCATTTTATAGGCAAGGTGAAACGAGCATATGATCACATAAAGGACGAACATATATATGCCTGGTGTGATTCTTCCGTCGTTTTGGCGTGGCTTCGCTCACCACCTTACGAATGGAAGACGTTTATTTCGAATAGGATAAGCGAGATTTTGTCTATAATTCCTGCTGCTCAGTGGAGACATGTGCCCTCTGCTGACAACCCGGCAGATGCACCATCACGCGGAATGTTACCATTAATATTCACTAAAAATAATACCGTGTGGTTTTTCGGTCCGCCTAGCTTTCTCAGACAGAGTCCCAGTGGCTTGAGGAATAATTTTTAAAACGAACAACGAAAATGTAACCTACCTGTAGCGATGGCTCGTAGCATAGCACTTTTTGATGTCGAAATCATACCAAAATTTTTCTTCATTAAAAACTTATTAGTGTTACAGCGTTGGTATTTCGTTTTATAATATATTAAAACATAAAGTGGACAAATTAAAACCAAAATATACATATTCGCAACATATCACTGTTTCTGAATATAGATTCTGTCTTAAAGAATTATTCGCCAGTTCAACATTACAGTTTTCATGACGAGATTAATTATCTTTCACAAGGGAAAGTTCCTTCTAACCAACTTAGAAAATTAAATCCATTTATCGATGAAGATCAAATCTTACGTGTAGGTGGACGGCTACATAAATCGCTTCTGCTATTTGAGTCCAAACATCAAATCATATTACCCAAAACATCCCTTAACTTTCTTATTAATTGACGACGCCCATATAACTCACTTATACGGGTCCGCAATTTATTCAGTATCAACTTTTACAGAAATACTGGATTATTTCAAGTCGTAACGTTATTAGACAACGTCTGCATAGGTGTGTTCGTTGTTTTCGTGCGCGTCCTGTGCATCCCCAACCACGCATGGCCCCGTTGCCGGCAGTGAGATTGAAGCCGGAACGTCCGTTTCTCAAAACAGCAGTAGACTTTGCTGGTCCATTTTACGTGCGCGCTAATAAGGTGCGAAACGCGAAGGTGGTTAAATGTTATGTCGCAGTGTTTGTATGTATGAGTGTTAAAGTTCATCTAGAAATAGTATCCGAATTGTCTACAGAAGCAGCGTTACAACGTTTCACGTCTCGCAGAGGCCTTTGTACCAACATTTACTCAGACTGCGGCAAAAATTTTACCGGCTGTGACAACTATCTTAAGGGTTTATATCAATTTTGCAGGATGACGCAGTCAGAGTCATCTTCATAACAAAACCTTACAACAAGGCATTACATGGCATTTCCAACCCCACGCGTCACATTTCGGCGGATTGGTTGAAGCAGGGTTAAAGCTTTAAACACCACTTTTACCGCGTAATAGGTACGAATACCTGACTTATGATGAAATGCATATATTGTTGTGTCAGATCGAGGCAGTGTTGAATTCGCGCCCACTTTGTGTGTTAAGTGCAGATCCTATCGATCCCTGCCCTAACACCTTCTCATTTTAATACGTGGACCTCTTACTGCTATCCCGGATATTTGTCTAACCGATACGAATGCCAGTAGGCTTACTAGGTGGCGCTGGATACAACAGAATGTTCAACACTTTTGGGCGCTGGAGTCGTGAGTACCTTCATGAAATTCAACAATTTAACAAATGGTTTTCGGATCGGTACTCCCATTCGTGAAGGTAGCATTGTTGTGCTGCGAAGATAATCTCCTCCCTTACAGTGGAGACTCGCTAGGTTAACGCATTACATCCGGGCACTGATAGTGTTACTCGCGTAGTAACTCTACAAATAGGAAACAAATTTGTTAAGCGTCCAGTCGTAAAAATTTGCCCTCTTCCACTGGAATAAAGCGAATTACAGAATGTCCAACCTAGTTCATAATGTATTTCATAATGTTATTCAGTTAGTTTAACAATGTTTTCTTTTCAATACTTTTACTTTGTTTTAGACTTGTTAACGTCACATGTCTTTTAAGGTGAGCAGCATATTCCGTACTGGAACCATATTTTTAATTAATATTTATTGTCTATATAGTTATTTTCTTATAAACTTTCGAGTGGCAAAAATTACTAAATTAATAGGGATTAATGAATTCTTGGTCTGGTAACAACCCTTTTTACGCTAGAAGCCGCTTGCGTCTGATTGGCCAAACGGCGGACTCACTTTCGCGCCGTACGCCGAAACGTTATGAACTTTCTCTTTGGAAAAATTGTGTGTGTCCTTTTATTTTACAACGAGTACTAAACAATTCCCGAAGATACTGTGCCAGTGACCTATGGACTATTCTATTCGGAGACAGGGTTCCCTTCGAGTCACCTAATCAGCCAGCTAGCTCGCCGAGCCCCAGCAGTGTGAGGCAGTGGAAGGCGGAGACCGGTTCCAGACCCTTAGCTCTTTCCTGAACATTCTTTGTTTAAAGTTGACTGCAAAGTGGATTGTCAGTTCTTTTGTCACTTAAGTTTTATTAATTATTAAATTATTAAGAAAATTACAGAAATATTTGCCAGAAATAGGCGTAGACATATTTAATTTAAAAATAAGCAAAAATATCAGAGAAATTTTATCTATGCTAAAACAGTCTAAAAAATTGTAGCTTAACACAAATATTCGGTTTGTTAAAATATAAAACAAATAATAGGACGGGGAAAAAGTTTCTTCGTATTTTTTTTATAACATTGAAGAAAAATCTCTTTGGTTGTACTGTTTGTATCTGGCTGGTTTTAATATCAATACTTAAAAGACATTAAAAAAAAGTAAAAAAAAAAACACTTTTCCACCATTTTAAAATTGTTTTTCTTTCCGCCAAAAAGAGATGATCTAACGAAGAAATTTGATACATTCTGAAGTGTTACTACAAAAAAGGGAAAAATGCGACTCAATCCGCGAAAAAATATTGTGACGTTTATGGACCTAATGCAGTGTCGGTGCTAGTAGCACGAAGTTGGTTCAAGCGTTTTCAGTCCGGGAATTTTGATGTCAAAGATGCAGCTCGCTCTGGTCGCCCTCATACGGGTAAAGTCGATGCCATTTTTGAAAAAGCGGAGCAAGATCCACGTATTAGTAGCTAAGACATTTTTTTTAGAGGGGCAAACGAGCATGCGGCTCACCTGATGGTAAGTGACAACCGCCGCCCATAAGCAACTGCAACACCAGGGGAAATGCAGATGCGTTGCCGGCCTTCTAAAAAAGAGTAGGCTCTTTTCTTGAAGGTCTCTAAGTCGTATCGGTCCCGAAAAATCTCTGGTGGTAGTCGATTCCACAAGGAAGTTGTGCGAGGAAGAACACTTCTTCTAAATCACACAGTGGTGGACCGCCAATCATCCAGATGGTATGGATGGTATCGCACGATATGCGATGGTGAAGTTGAGCGGCTGGAATTAGTCCGAACAATTCCTCAGAGCACTCCCCGTGGTAGATGCGATAGAAAATGCAAAGGGATGCAACATCTCTTGCTAGTAAATCGAGCCGATCAGAAAGAACTCGGTCGTCGAGGATTCGAGCTGCTCTGCGCTGGATGCGGTCAAATGGAAGGAGCTGGCACTGGGGAGCAACTGCCCAGAGATAGAAACAGTATTCCATGTGCGGCCGAACCTGCTCCTTGTAAAGTTGCAAGGGGTGTGCCGCCATGAAATAATATCCCGCTCTGCTGAGCACGCCAAGCTTTTTAGAGGCCAATTTGGCCATCTCTTCAAAGTGACCACGAAACTGCACATCACTCGATATGGCGACACCGAGGATTCCGATACTGGCTGAGGCAACAAGGGGAAACGTCTTGAAACTGAGGAGATACGACAAAGGGGTTCTTTTTAACGGTAAACGCGCAAACTTGTCTTCTGGGGATTGAACTATCTAGTTTTAGTCGCCCCCAATCCGAGACTTTGTTCAATAAAGACTCGACTTTCGACAAAAGTTTTTTCCGGTACTTGGCATGTTTTCCCGAGAGATTTTGGCACGACCGGTGTATAAAGCATCACCAGTGCTGTCGTCTGCATAGCAATGAATGTTACCGGTTTGCAACATATCATTGATATGTAGAATAAACAGCGTTGGTGATAGATAGCACGCAGGCTTGTGGAACACTAGCATTAATAGGCTTGTAATCGGAGCATGCACCTTCTACTACGACCTTGATTCTCCGATCTGCAAGAAAACTGGTGATCCACTTGTTGCACAATTTCTCGAAAGCCCATAGGAAGGAACTTCGAAAGAAGCGCTTTGTTCCAAGCCCGATCGAAGGCCTTCGCAACGTCCAAACTAACGGCCAACGCCTCCCCCTTGGACTCTACTGCCGCCGCCCATCTATGAATTAGGTAAGCCAGAAGATCACCAGCTGACCGACTCCGACGGAAACCGTACTAGCGGTCACTAATCAGTTGGTGATTCTCAAGGTACCTCATGAGCTGGCAGTTTATGATGGTTTCCATTATTTTGGAGAACAAGGAGGTGATGGCGATGGGCCTGTAGTTGGACGGATCTGAGCGGTCGCTTTTTTTAGGGACCGGGTGGACGAAAGCCGTTTTCCATGAGTTCGGGACTACGCCTAGGGAGTAGAAGTACCGGAAAAGGCGCGTTAAAACTGGTGCCAACTCCAGAGCACACCATCAGGCCCACTCGACTTGTTGACGTCCAGGGAGAGGAGCGAATCGAGCGCTGGGTAAACAGCACATCCTGGATGGTGTACTCACATCGCGGGATGGTCGGCGGTGTGTTCCCCCGTCATCAAGAGTTAAGTTGGACCCTAAGTCATTTTTATTTGTTAATTTAGCCACCTTCAGGTGGAGGCTGATTTGTAGTTCGTTTGTCTAATGATTTGGTATATTTACGCAAATACTACATATTAAATGAAACTAATTTTACGCCCCGTGACCATGCGTACTGTTATAGTAAATGATGCACCTCTCAAATGATTTACTACGCCTCTAAATTTTAATAACAAAAGCTACTTAATTTTTCAATGGCAATTCAGATCACCCGTTAATTTCATGTGGGATAAATCGGTGCGTGCTTGCGAAAATCGGCTAAAATCCACCGTTAGGCGTCGTCTTCAACGATCAGTTTACTGAAATTATAGCTCAATTTCGTCGAGAAATATTATCATTATACTTGCTTACTTATGCTTAAAAATTTTCCATCTTTTGATGAGTGGCACATAAAGGAAACGTAATGCATTCCATTTTAACCGAATAAAAAGGGAGGAGTTTTTATATCCGACGCGTAAGTTTTATTCATGTACCTATTAGCGATCCGTCCCGGCTTCGCACGGGTGATTTCTGGATCTCGACAACAGTACTACCTACCGGGTCCAATTGTGACTCTAAGCCTTCCAGGGACTCATTCAAATACTCACAAAAAGTTATCAAAATCGGTCTAGCCGTTAAGGAGGAGTTCAGTGATAAGTACACGTAAACTTCAATTTCTCGGAAATGGGTTAAGTGTATTTAATTATTCTTTTTTATTAAATAGGCTACAACTGAAAAGTTTTTATATTTTAATTCGTAGAAAAAATTCTATCCTCAAGAGTAGAAAATAGGAGATTAAGTTTTTATTGAAAATATTTAGACACAGTGAAAGTGAAAGTGAATGCAAGTAAGACGAAAGTAATGGTTTTGAAAGAATAAAATAAAACGATATGTGAAATAAGAATAGAAGGAGTTGGTTGAGTAAGTGCATGAGCTTGTGTATATAGGATGTGTATTTAGCAGGGATGGTAGATATCATAGAACGACAAGTGAATGCAGGAAATAGAGTAAATGGGGCTTTACACTCTATTATGGGAATTCAGAATGTGTCAAAAAAGGCACGTATGGCAGTTCACAATGCTATGTTAGTCCCTACTTTAATGTATTGTAGTGAAAGTTGGACGTGGCAGAAGAAGCACGAGAGTAGAATAAATGCTTTAAAAATGCGGTCATTAAGGAATATGTTAGGGCTGAATCTGATGACAGGGTGAGAAATTTTGTGATAAGAGAAAAGTGTGATTTGCAGGATGATGTTGTGACCAGGGTTAAAAAAGAAATGCTTTGGTGGCTTGGTCATGTAGAAAGAATGAACGAGGAAAGACTGACAAAGCAAATTTATGTTGCAAGAGTGGACGACAGAATCGCGAAAAGACGCCCCAAATGAAAGTTTATCGACCAAATTGGTGATATATTTAAGATGGCCCTTAATCGACGAGAATGTGCAGGTATATGGATGTAAAAGAGGCGAGAGATATCTATCAGGATCGTGACAAATGGAAGTCCGTAGTCTCTGCCTACCCTCTGGGTGACAAGCGTGATTGTTTATGATTATGATTATTAAGACAACATTATTTCTTTAACATTGTTAATTTGAGATCGTTAAATTGCTTAGACCACTCAAAGGGATTAAAAAAATTCACCTCTGGACCTGGGCCTCTTACTATCACTGGTCCGTACCTAGCAGATCGGCTTTCTCCTTCGCGGCATGGGCCAGTGAGTCATCCTCCTTGTGAATAGATGGGAGAGATGGCTGACAGATGTTCCCTTGGACAGCCTTGGCGAGAGACCAGAATGCACAATTTCCCGTAGGAAGTCGAACTAGTTTCTCGCCAATTATGCCAATGTGCTCTGAATTTGCCTTGGCAATGATACTTTCGAAGGACCTGGAGGCGAAATTATACTTCTTTTTGAGAGTACTGGTATTGGAATCTCAAGTTGTCGACGCTTCAGCCTGGGCTTGGCCTGGGCCCGGTGGCACTCGGTGACCAAACCATGGCTGAGTTCTGCATCCGATGATGATGGTATAAAAGTTCCATTCCCTGAAGCACCACATCAGCAACAGAATCAGCAACAACGTTGGAATCATCCGGCGAGAAGCAAACCCCCCAAGGGTAGAGTGCAAAAAAAGACCGCATCCTGTCCCAATAGGCCGACCTATAGTGCCAAACACGGCGGCAACCTGCAGAACGCAACCGCGATTGGAGCGTGAGTGGCACCACACTCCGGACTAGATAATGATCCCAGGACCCAAGAGGGTCATTGACGAACACCTGATATCCGTTCGGATGAGAGGTCAGCAGAAGGTCCAACAGGGAAGGTGCATGATCCTCCACATCTGGGATCCGCGTAGGCTAAGTAACCAGTTGTGTCAGACCATATGACGAGGCAAAGTTATACATAGCCAAAGAATTGAGGATTGACCACAAAACAGTTTTGACCCATTTTAAAAGTCTGGCTATACAAATAAGCTCGATATTTGGGTGCCACAAGAGCTCACTAAAAGAAACCCAATGAATCGTGTACTCATTTGTGATTCTCTATTGAAACGTAATGAAATGGAAACATTTTTGAAAAGATTGATCACTGGTGATGAAAAATGGTTCACCTACGATAAGAAGGTGTGAAAAAGATCATGGCTTTGACCATGATCTTTTCGCAAATGAGGATCAAGCTCCACAGACTGTATTTTAACCACAGTTGTTAAACCCGGATTAACACGCAATAAGGAGATGCTGAGTGTATGATGGGATTGGAAGGGCATCGTTTAGTATGAGTTTTTACCGCCGGGCAAAATCATCGATTCGGATCTCTTCTGCCAAAAACTTTATTAGTTTTTAGACTCAAGCAAGAAATTGATAAAAACGGCCGGAATTGATCAACAGTAAAGAAGTGGTCTTTCATCATGATAACGCCAGACCACACACATTTTTGGCCACTCAGCAAAATTGAGAGAGCTTGGTTGGAAAATGTAAATGCATCACCATTCACACTTTCCAACCAAGCTTTTCAAGCAGATTTTCACCTATTTCGGTTTCTACAGAACTACTTGTCGCATTTTTTTGATCAAAAATCCCAAGATTTCTACAGCAACGGTATTATGTCACTACCTACAAGATGACAAGTTATCGAACAAAATGGCACATATATTATATTATAATTAAATGTAATTAAAGTTTGAAAAAAAACCGTCTCGAATTTGTATAGCAAAAATAATGTTATTTAGACCTGGAACGATTACGTTTTCCGTCTGAGTCCAAGAACAGAGAAAGATTTATTGTAAACTGTAAAGGAGTGCAAAGGATATTGGAAAGAAGGGATTTTTTTGACCGTCTCCATTTCGTCTCTCTTTTTTGTTGGTCTGTGGTTTAAAAGGGACAAATGTTTGTTTTACACAAAGATATTTAAATATATAATATTATATTTTACAATATCCGTATTTAAATGCCGCTGGACTGTTTGCTTTACATTTAAATTTACATCGATTCCGTGGCATCGATGCAAATGATTACAAGGGAATAGGTAGCAATAATTTAATGAGAAAAGATACCGAAATATAATGTTGAAATTTAACCTAGAGTGGTCGCGGATGACATTAGTCATCCACGCTGACTAAATGGCCGGAATTCTTGATTTTTATATGGCAATCACATCGCCGGCGCCCAGTTTAGTATTGCTCATAGTACGCTGCGTGACGTCAGTAACTGCTGTGCACTTGCGTGGTTCAGTTGAGTCGGGATAAGTGCAAATTCGTAGGTGGAGGACACATGTCATCCGCGCGACCGGTTACGTAAGTATTTTGTGACGACCATTTTATAACCTTTTTAACGATTTTGTAATTGTATGATATATTTATAGCACTTTTTATAGTAAATAATATTTATTTAATAAAATTAGTAATTTCTTATAGCTATTTTGCTAAAAAAATTGTTTTAATTTTTATTTTAGAACTAAAAATGGCAAACCGAGATCAGCAAATCGAGTTATGGTTATTGGAGGAAGATGAGGACATTTTAGAGGGTACTCCATGTTCTGATGACGAAGAGTCGGATCACCTAGAAGTCCAGGGCGAAAATACGGACTCAGAAGAAGATGGTGACCATGATTTAGGTGAATTTGAGTTGAACCAAACATTTGCTAGTTCCGCAAGCCCCGCACACGTTTTCACGGATGAGGACGATGTACCACTTTCAATTTATTTTACCAAGGTGTTGACAATACTAGATGGCTGAAAGAACAAGTTCGTTCTCGACGTTTGATGCGCCAACACAACATCGTACGTGTACAATCAGGTTCTCGAGAAATAGCGAAAACGAAGGCTACTTCTCTAGATTGTTTGTCTCTATTTCTCGATGATGAAATTGTAGCTATGATAACGGATTCCACAAATAAACGTATACTAATAGAGCAAAATAAATATTCAAGGGATAGAGATGCGAAAATAACTGATGAGTTAGAAATAAAAGGACTATTGGGCATTTTATATCTCTGTGGGAGTGTAAAATCTGGAAGGGAAAATATCTTGCAGTTGTTTGACGGTAAGAAAGGGACCAGGATGGAAGCTGTTTATCTTACAATGAATGTACAAAGGTTCAAGTTTTGATGAGAAACCTTCGTTTCGATGATCTTACAACGAGAGCGCAAAGGATAATGGTTGACAAATTGGCACCTATTCGTGATTTATTTCAGAAAATTGTCAAAATTTTCAAAACATTATACACCAAGTTCTGAACTGACTTTAGACGAACAATTGATAGCGTTCAGAGGCAGGTGCCGATTTCGGCAATACATTCCCAACAAGCCAGCGAAATATGGGATCAAAATATTTGCCCTGGTGGTTGTGAACGTCCATACACATACAATTTGGAAATATATGGAGGCAGTAACCCGGTCCCTTCAAGTAAGCAATAATCGGTTTGACGTAGTTCTGAGTCACTGAACCTATTCATGGTGAAAATAGAAACAACAATGGACAACTGGTTTACTTCTCTCGAAGCAGCTAAGAACTTTTGAAAATAAAACCACTGTCGTTGGTACAATTAGAAAGGATAAAGAGGTACCGAAGGCATTCCGAAAACTAAACAGAACTGAATTTTCGTCTTTGTTTGGTTTTCATGAAAACACTACCTTAGTTTCATATGTGCCAAAAAGAATAAGGTTGTATTACTTTTGACTGTACATAATGATGGTTGTATTGACGAGAGTTCTGATGACAAACGTAAACCAGATATTATTACATATTATAATCGAACAAAGAATGGGGTAGACTTAGTGGACAAAATGTGTTCCTTGTATGTGTGGCCAGAAACTCACGGCGATGGCGCTGACGGTTTTAATTTGATGAATATAAGTGCCAATGCTTTACATATACAACAAATAATGGACTAATAAAAGTATTGCGTCGAGAGTTTCTTTCTGATATTGCGTTGGGTATGATGAAACCTTTGGCTAGTAGAAGAATGAGTACTGATTGTATACCGAAGATCCTCAAGCTTAAAATAAGCGATTTTTGGGTATTCCATTGGACGAACAACCACAAAAGTGGCGAGTTCTCCTCGTGGAGCGCGCGTGGTCGCTTTTTTGTGTGGAAGAAAACGTAATAAAACCACGCGTATATCTTGCCAATTATGTGGAAATTTACTTGTCGACCATTGCAAGTATGTGCAATAGTTGTTATGAAATCATACCTAAGAATATTTTTAGTCTCTCATAATTATAGCTAATATCAAAAGTTGATCTCAGAAGCAAAGAAATTATAGTTACTCGTTCGTAAGTTCCTAATTTTAATGAAAACCCTTCTTTTTTATTTTATTTTTTTTTTGTTTTATTATGTAGGTGATATTATGTCTGTTACTTTCAATAAAAATATACCCAAAATATTGGTATTATTATTATAAATTTTCATTGGCAAATGGATGACACACGTCATCCGCGCGACCTCTTATGATATATTTATATGCCCGACCGCTCTAGGGTTAATATCTAAAAATTATGCCGTGTGGTGGTGATATGAAGAATATCAACTCATTCAGATAAAGGCAGTGGTTGTTTTGAATAAATGAGCACACAGTCCACCTGATGGTAGTATAATGTATCGGTATGCTACTTCGTTTACTTACAGTTGTAATATACTGAAACAGGTGACGGCGAAGCAGTGTCAAACGTCTAGTATTATGTTTTATCTCACAGAACAGTGTACCTCGGCTGCTTAGCGAAGGACACATTAATATTTTTTACATCATTGAGATAAACTTGGTGAGTAACGTTGCTATTTTAAGGTTGTAGCACGAATGTCGGCTCGACTAGCGAAATACCACGCTCTCACAGAATACCAGCGTAAAATAGCAGCTCAATGCCGCTGTGTTGTGTAGAGAACCGAAAATACCTTTTACTGGAAACGAGGCATTCCATCTTAGTCCCAATCTGCATTTTGATTTTTAATCGATGATAGATGTAGATGTCTGTAAGCCACAACATCCACTTAACATTAGTTGGAATGTGTGTTCAGGTGGACTGCACACACCACCGTCGATAATACGGTGATGTCGAGTCTGTCGTGGCTGACCGCTATAATCCTAGTGTAGTGGTGTTGGGAGTAGTTGTGCTGGGATTAGTGGTGACGGGTTAGTGAGGGTGGAAAGCAGGAGGTGCTCTTCAAACTACGTAAGAAACATCATTTTATTTTATTACGCGGGTCTTAGCAAAGTAATTTTTTAACATCTTTAAAGAAGAGTTACACAAATAATTCTAGTTGACTAATATAGCCATTTGATAGAAGTAAAGAGATGTAACAAATTATGGATTTACCGTAGATCGACATGTCTTGGAACGAGTAGGCAAGGAATAATCCCCCCCTCCCCGAACGCGTACTCGCCTTGTCGTGTCGGGGGGGCTTAATAGCAGTGGCTTTGTCACCCGCGGTGAACAAAGAGGAACCCACATGGCTGGCTTGAGGTGAAGGGCCGGCCCGAGGTGGCCACTCCAAGTGGGTTTGGCGGATGTGTGTTGGTGGGCTGCGGCGGAGAGTGTCCTCTCCCTACCGCTGCAGCGGAGGTGGAGTCGCGGAGGAAGAGGAGTGTTGGTATGGCGATGCGCCACTCGCCCTATCCTCCGCGACTCTGACGTGGCCGCACCGTTGTTGCGGCGGTGGTGGGGCTGCGGGGGGAGAGAAGTGTTGGTGTTGCGAGGCCGCTCTCACCTCCCGCAGCCGAATCTTGGCTGGCGGCGGGCCATAGACCAGACCCGCCGCTGGGGTCAGGAAGGCTAGTGCTTCTGAGTGCTCGTTTTCCTGGCCCCATGGCCTTCGCACAAGGGACACGGGGGCGTCCGTTGCGCTGGTGTAGTTGAAGGTCATGGATGAAACGCGCCATGTGTTCTGGTGCGCCTTACCTGAGAAGGAGATGGGGAAGGAGTAGTCCTCTCCCGAGGAGCAGCCATGGGGCGGCCGGCGCTGGTGGGGCCGTGGATGTGTGGCGTTCCCGTAGTCCTGCCAATATTCAACGAAGGTGGAACACCATGGGGTTTTAGTCGGTGCGAGTCCGGCATCCGTGCCGCGATATATCCGATATGCCGAATAATCGTCTTTCATTTATTTCGTTCTTATCTTCACTCCGGTACTCGTGAAGGAGGCGAAATTGAGACCCTGTTACTTGTATTCAGTGTTATCGCATACTCTACCATTACAATGCCACCTTAATAGAATGAATCATGTATCATTATCATTATCATTAGACAAATAGCAATCGTAAAGCTGACAGCGCTCGTAAACGAACCAGTTTTGTGGCTTTTTCTAGCTGCAATGAGGGCTAATGTTCTTACGCTAAGTTGAACTTATTTCTTATGCAGATGGAAAAGTTACGATTTAAATATAAGTTTTTCAGTTTCTGGTGTCTATATATACAAAACAATGCCTCAGTGCTGTATTCTTTTATTTTTTACACATTTAAGCTTTTTTTATTCCTCTACTTTTAGGAATATCTGTAGTTTAGTTTATCTATTTCTAATCTAATTAATGTAACGTATGACTAATATTTCAGAAAGAAAATCTCTACATTTCTAACAAATTATGCTTTGTAACAGAAAAAGTCGTAGGCATTCACGAGTCGAGTCGAGTCGGGCATTTGTTAAGTTGCCGTCTATTTAACGCAGTGCTGTTTAGGACATAATAATTTAAGTTGCGGCACAATAAAACTATTTATGAATAAAGATTGACATTTTAATTCAGGGAGGCACTGACTTGTACATTTTATAAGAAAGAAGAGAGAAATTGTTGCCAGTGCAATACAGTTTAAAAGTTAATTTATGTCATAGACATAATCTGGGAGGCCGGAGCTGTAACATTGCGACGAAAAGTTAATTTGATATAAAAATATAACTTGAATTAATTCAATATTACTTTCAGATTATGCCTTTACAAACTTTACATACGAAATATATATATTTTAAGGTTATATATGCTTATATTATTTCTAAGCATTCACATGAATGATTATGTATAATTTACATAAGTATATAATGCATAAGTATATAAAGTCTAAAAGTTAAATAATTTATAAAGATGAAGTTTTGTTTTAAGCACTAAACAAGCATTTGTAAAGTTATACAAATAAAATAAATATAGTAGTTTGTCCAGCCCTACGAATAAATTCTCGGAGTCAGTTTAAAACTGCTGGACAAACGCCACATAATGTAATTTAAATAATATTGTTCTATTAACAATGCAAAAATTACATAACAAAATGTAACTTTTAATTGTTTTGTTAATGAACATTAGTCTAATATTTTATTAATCTATTGGCAGAACTACTTACTACCTTTGATATAGCACGAGTGTGGGTCTTTCCGTTTGAGGTTCAATTTCTAAAACTCTCACCTTATTATCATTGCCACAATTGCCCTTTTGACCACTCCTACAGGCCATTGAATTGACGTGGAAATGAATTTTTTATATCTATGACATACAACACACATTTGTGAATTATACTTTAACCTCCCTTACAGAGTTAATTATGTAATATTTCTGAGCTAAAGAACTTATGACAAGCTCTAAAGTTTAAACCACCATGAATTAATGACAAATGTTTTATCTAATTATTAATTTTGTAACGTTACAGTGTTTAGGCAGTATAATATGATTTTTTTAAAAATCTACATTAGCATTATGTAGTCTACGACAAACTATATTGCTATCAATAAATGGATTTAAGGTTTTAGAGCAGTTTTACGGTTCCCTATATAAGCAGGGATCTTTACTGTAGTTTCCAGCCAACTAAGAACAATTATTTTAGAATCACAAAAAAATGTACTCTTGAAATATTTAACAACAATAGTTGACTAATATTAAGGCACCATTGCTCTAATTTTGGTATAGTTAATTTAGAATTAAACCCTCTAACCTAGACCGAGAACAAATCAAGCAACATAACACTCATTATTAACTCTGCTCTTTCGATAAATGCAATAACCATAACTGCCTGCTGAAGCGTCACAGTAACCTTCTAACTCAACCTCATCCGTGTCAGCAGTTTGTATGGGAGACACCTTTATCGTAGGCATTGTAGTGAAGTTTGTGTACAAGTTAGTCCATAAGATTCCAAATTTGTAAGTGAAGTCCCACCTAAATTGTTCTGCCAGATCTCTTGTTAGAAAATATAGCTTTCATAGTCATGGGACCAGGTAGATCCATCGGATCAAAAAGACGGCTGGTATTTTTGTTATAGAATAAGCAAGCACAGTCCACCTGATGGTAAGTGGTTGCTGTGTTATAGACATCTACATCTATCCTCGTTTGCGAATCAAAATGCAGATGCGTTGTCAGTCGTGAGGACTAGATGGAATGCCTCTTTTCAAGCAAGATGGTCTCCGTTCTCTACACTCACCATACGAAACACAGCAGCATTAAACTGCTATTTTACGCTAGTATTCTGTGAGGCAGGGCCCTTCGGTCGAGCCGACCCATTCGTGCTACAACTATATATTAATATGGCTGCAGCATGGCTCTACCACTAGAACAATACGCTCCTCTTGGTTGGACTTTGTGTGGAGTCATAGCTTGAGCACTCAGTGAAATGCAACCTCATGTGCATCATACGAGATGCCTATATTTTAACCGCAGATTCATCCTGGTCTAAATCCTTGCAACTAATAACTAGCATATCTTGAGACATATCTTTGAGTAAATCTTGGTTGTCAAACTCACTTCTGTAATTGGAAACCATTACAGTTTTACATTGAAAACATTACATTACAGCACGTTGCAAAGCAATACAAGCTCATTTTGAGTTTGAATGCCTATTATGTGCATCCCGTTTGAATGTCATCCACAAGGAATTATTTATAATTGCAGCACTGGCTAGTGGAAAATCATTTTGTATAATTTAGATAATTCAATGAGACATCTAATGGCTAAAAAGCAGAACTGTTAATTATTGTTATTGGTTATTATGTAATTGTATAATGGTTAAGATGCCATTTTCATGCCATTGAATGTTTTGTAAGCATTTGTGCTCTGGATGAATTTTTATCATTCTATACATATGACGAATATCACATTGTATTATGTATTTGTATGTACGAAATGAAATTAAAATATCAAAAAGGGGATGCTGTACGACGGGACCATTGCGCATTAGATCATTAAGGCTAAGACCATTCTTTGTTTTTGCACTGTCATCAAATGCAACGAAGCTTATTAGTTTTCTTATGCAATCGGGCTCCCCATGATGTGGTAAAAATGTAAAGGTTGATCTTGGGCATCACAATTTTTGTACCAATTATTTGAATGTCCAAGATCAATGTAATCATATAAAGTTTTATATATAATTGTAATAAATAGGATCTCTCAAAATTGTTTTTTAAACTATGTAATCTCTGCAAAGCAATTGCAAACTAATTGGATGGTTCAATATCCTGTAATTCAACCTTGAGTGGATATTTCACCTGAAATGTAAATAATGTAAGGAAACTGTATCATTAAAAATCTTTTCACTGTACTCATGCTCAGTAAGCGAGTCATGATAAATATCCGGTACCATCTCAGCTTCCCAAAATTGTCTGATGCAATGATCAAGATCAGAATTGAGTACTGTGTGCATAGCGTGTAATGTATTGTGTTTTGTATAAGTTTTTGTATGTAAATTTGTATTAGTATAAGCTGTAGAGGAGACAATGTATCCCAACTGAGTGTTCAGCAATATAGGGTTAGCTGGGTCACCTTCTATTTTCCCATCAAGTATGACTTTAAAAATATATCACTAGCAAGCAGCAGTGATACCGCCTGAAATGTAAAATTCTGCATCAGAGATGAGACGTATTTTGGGATTATGAAATTAATATGACTTTGTGGGAGTTTGGATGTAATTTTATCAATAATAGAACATGTAATATTTATTTTAAATTATTCTGTAATGAATTAATACAAATAGATTCCCTATCAAGAGTAGTGGTAGAAGTACTTCCTAAAGTACTAATATTTTCTATAAGCAAATTAGTGGAAAACCTAGCTGCTTAGCCAAAGCCGTGGTGCAGAATGACGTTTGACTGCCGCAGTCCAAAAGGGATCTTACAATATGACCTTTACATACCCATTACTATGACCTAGGCAGTGGGAAAGAGAACGCTTACAGCAGAGGCTTGGACTGAATGTAAATTTACCTGTGAATGTGTATGCTCGCTCTCAGTTGCCTTCGGCTTTGGTTTTTCACTAACGTTATGTAATAAAGTATTGTAGGTGCTGGAGCTTTGATGTGCAGTCTCTTAAGAGTGGAGCAGTACCACGCTCCATATGTAAAGGATCCCCCTTTAAAAGGCTTTTTAAAAAGCATAATTTTTGTATTAATGCAAGTCCAGTGTCTTGACGTAAAATTGCTCTAAACATCTCCATAAAGGGCTTGTATGCCGCTGCATTATTTCCGTCAAAGACTGGAATATCCAATATAGGCAATTTTATGGAATTATATGTTGTATTGTGGGCTTCTTGATTTGGGCTTAACAATTTAATATGACGGTCTAATTTTGCTAGCAGTGATAAATATCTATCTTCCGTGTCATCATCATTTTCGGATTGAGAGATATTTATTGATATTTATTGAAATTTTCGATTAAATTGCACTGTCTCACTAGCAGGTCGTCTAATGATAATAATCAATTTCACTCTCGGTGACAGAATACTTTTCTATCTCGTGAAGGCTTTGCACTGACCACGTGCCACAATTTACCTTTTTGCTCAAGTTCGGACATTTCGCTTAATAACAAGCTTTAGTAATTTAATTTAGAGTATATTCATTGATTGTTGTTGGTTTGATATGCGCTGGCGCAAGTTGTAATTTTATTGTAATGTAATCGCTGGTGAGACGGATAGCGGCTATCGCGTCGCGGACTGCAGTGAAAAATCGACACTTAACGAAAACAACTCACTTATAGAAGATTATCCTTCTTAAGATTATCTTAGCCTTCTTCAGATCTCTGTTATGCCCGGAAATCTAATACAATACAATCGATTACTATTTTAATTCGGAATGGATGATAACTCTTTTATCACAGCTGAAGTTGATATCTCAAATAGAATAGAATGTCTTACGCTAAGTGACCTAAACAGCCTTAAACTTTTAAATTCGGATATAAACAGTAAACACACTTTCAATTCTTACATTGAATATACGAAGCATAAATTGTAACTTTGACCTATTTATAGCATTTATATCTAGTCTAGACATGTCCATAGATGTATTTGTATTAACAGAATGTTGGACTAGTCTCAATAATTATAACATTTTCTGGACGCAAAAATATCTAAACCAGAATTATGGGGTGGTTGTATACGTCCGAGAAGAAATTAAAGCATCCAGCTATGAGCCAACCTTTAACGTTATTTTCAATATATCGCCAATTTGGTCGATAAATTTTCGCCTAGGGCGTCCCTTCCAACTCTGCCGTTCACCTCTGCCACATAAATTTGCTTTGTCACTCTTTCCTCATTCATTCTTTCTACATGACCAAACCACCGAAGCATTCCTTTCTTAATCCTGGTCACAACATCTCTGCAAACCACATTCTTCTCTTATCACACAATTTCTCACTCTGTCATTTAGATTCAGCCCTAAAATACTCCTTAATGACCGCATTTCTACATTTATTCTACTCTCGTGCTCCTTCTGCCCACCCAACTTTCACTATCATACATTAAAGTAGGGACTAACACAGCATTATGAATTGCCAAACGTGCCTTTTTGACACATTCTGACTCTTTACAATAACGTGTAGAGCATCATTCACTCTATTTCCTGCGTTCACTCGTCGTTCTATATCCTTATCATATCTACCATCCCTGCTAAATATACATCCCAAATACACAAACTCATCTACTCGTTCGACCAATTCCCCTTCTATTCTTATTTCACATATCGTTTTACATTCTTCTTTCAAAAACCATAACTTTCGTCTTACTTGCGTTCAATTTCATTCCCCTTCCTTTTAATGACCTGTTCATTAATGCAACCATCATTTGCAACTCGGCCGCCGACGACGCAAGTATGACTTGATCATCGGCGTACTAAAGGCGTTTGACGGTTAACTCACCCATTCTTAACCCGCGTTCTTCAACTTTCAAATTTTCCAAACAACTGTCCATAAATAGATTGAACAGCCACGGGGAAGCCACACAGCCCTGTTTGACACCTTTATGGATGCCAAACCAGTCCAGTAGGCCCCGTTGATCCTGACACAAGCACTGGAGTCCCTATAAAGAGACCTTAATGCCTGTATCGACCCACGCTCAACCCAAATAAATTCAGTGTTTGCCATAACACATCCTGCCCACTCTATCATAAGCCTTTTCCAAGTCCACGAACGCACAAAACCTTTTGGTTTTGGCAAAACCTTCTCCGCGATCATGCGCATGGAAAAGACCTGATCCGTACATCCCATTCCTTTCTAAATCCCACTTGCACATCCCAAATTTTTCCATCAGTATCTTTCATAACTCTTTCAATTAGCACCTTAGCATACAGTTTTCCGATAATGCTAAGAAGGCTGATACCTACGGTAGTTTTTACAATCCTGTTGCGATCCTTTTCCCTTATATATTGGGACTATCACGGCTTTGCCAGTCTCCCGGTACCCGCTTAAGTTCCCAACACAAATTAAACAAGGTGTACACAGGTCTGCCACCACTCACTCTCCAGCCCTTAGCATTTCGAGTGATACTCTATCATATCCGGCTGCTTTACCTGCTTTCATACTTTCATTGCTTTCATTATTTCATATATACCTATCTCTCTCTCTTTCCTCTTCTTTCGAATTTCTATTTCATTTAATTCAAACGTCTCATCACTCATAAACACGCTTTCAAAGTATTCCTTCCATCTCCTTAAACTCGACACTTCGTCATTCGGAATACAGCCATTCTAGTCTCGAATAGCATTCATTTTAGGCTGTTTTGAATGTCCTGGCAGTTCTTACGAGTTTCCAGAATATTTTAATATTTGCCTGGAAGTTATCCGATATTCTTCTATCATTTTTATCCGTTCTTTCTTGCTTTTTCCTTTCAACTACTTTTTACTCTCTTATTTAGATGTCTAAGGACTGCCTTTTTCTTTCAATATCATCATTCATACCGCTAGAATGACTAGCCTTGGTTGCTAGTAAATCTAGCCATGCTCTCTTTGCTTCAACTTCCATCCGTACCTCATCATCCCACCATAAAATGTTATTTTCTTTTCATTCGTTCTCTTACTTACACCACATACTTCGGTAGCTACATCCACCAAAATTTTGTTGACATTATACCACACAGTCTCCAAGTCTAAATCATTCATACACAATTCATCCATACCACTTATATTTTCTCTCAGTCTATATTTGAACTTCTCTTTCGCACCTTCATATTGTAACCTCTCTGTTCTTATATGCTGTAACGCAGTGGTAGACACAGATATCCGATGCCGCCAACATCTGAATAAACCATTAATTCGGCATAAGACCAAGTAATGATCCGTCCCTACGTTGGACCCCCGGTAAACCCTTGTATCTACCACTGCGCTC
Organism: Parnassius orleans; assembly: GCA_029286625.1. Classification (NCBI taxonomy): domain Eukaryota; kingdom Metazoa; phylum Arthropoda; class Insecta; order Lepidoptera; family Papilionidae; genus Parnassius; species Parnassius orleans. The sequence goes on along the minus strand of JAGSMP010001061.1, from coordinate 123,445 downwards.
CTCATTGTTTCATCCACAATTATAAAATCTATCATGCTTCTGTCACCACCTCTTTCACATGTATACATGTGAATCTTCTTATGACGAAAGAAAGTGTTCGTCACAAAAATATTCTTTTCCACACATACGGTGAGGAGGTTTTCACCATTCTCATTTATACTTTCATCACCAAACGTTCCCAATATCCTTTCATAACCAAGCCTCTTCACACCAACCCTTCCATTAAAATCTCCTAATATAACAATATTTTCATTACCCTTGCATTTCATTAGCACCATCCTTACCATCTCCCAAAACTGCTCGGATATAAGTGGGCTTAGACATACTTTCATTCGTATCCATAGCAGTCTCAGGCTTACATTCATACTCTTTCACAATGACCCATTCTTTCTGAAAGGATGATACCATGCCATGTGGCGCCTAGTTTTCGTAATGCTAGTAAATATTTAGAATCTATTGACAAAGTTTTATCTAGTATTTCAATTAAAAATTTAATATTTACTGGTGATATTAATTTAGATATTTTATCATGTAACTTATCAGCATCCTCACAAGATTATTTAAATATTATAATAATAATAATAATAATTAAATTTATTTCAGACCACATATAGTCCATAATTATGTTAGTAAATTAGCTTAACCTATGTTAGTCTTAAATTAATACACGTACAATTTTCACAACAATTTTTTTTTTTTTTTTTTTTTTGGCATGACACCAGGCTCATGCAAGTGGATATTATGGCTATGCACGGTTTATGACAAGGCATTGACCGTCCAACTAGAGTCAATACTTCCATTGATAATTTCATGGTCAAATGTTGTAGCACTTGGAAAACTATAGTTTTTGAACAGCAAATAACAGATCATTCACCCATAATGCTTTATATATACAATGCTGGAGTTAGTAAAGACATATTAAAATTTAAAAAGTAACCGTTAATTATGAAAAATCAAAGTACTGTTGGGATAGCCCTGGCATGATTTGCTAGACATTAGAAATGTAAATACAGCCACTGAGCTTTTCACGGATAAACTTTTTCATTTGTTAAACAGAACTCACAAATCAAAACGATTACTAAAAGGCACCAACCTCTCAAACCATGGTAACAAGAGGGTAGTAAGATCTATCAGAAAATGAGATAAATTACATATGAAAACTAAAAAGTCACCAGATAATGAAGAACTAAAGATTAAATACATAAAATATAGAAATATGTGTAACAAAATTATCAAAATTCTAAAAAAGAATATTATAAAATAAATTAATAAAAATCAGGGAAATACAAAAAACGTGGAAGATAAAAGTGTGCAATTTAAATGTCGCAAGAGGCCTTCTAACAATTTACTAAATATAAGCCAAAACCCTAAACAGTCGCTGAATGAAGTATATTCATATTTCACTCAGTCGGTGAAATACTTGCAAAAATACCTTACAGAAGATGAATACTTCTGATCGTGAACTTGCAGTATTGGAAATACAGCTAACCCACCAGTTGGCTCTATGTCCCTACACCAACTGATCCGGTGGAGGTCAGGAATATGGTCCTCGGACTCAAATTACATAATGCTCCTGGTTGGGATAATATCACAGTTAAATTACTTTAGAAATTTATAATATTCCTCGCTGATTCTATCGCATATATGTAATTTGAGTCTTGAAACAGGCATTTTTCCGCAGCTTTCAAAAAGCTATTGTGTGTCCTATTTATAAAGCAGGTGATCCCCATAATCCTACAAATAATAGACCTATCTCTATCCTTTCGACTTTGTCTAAGGTGTGTGAAAAGTTTGTTAAAAGAGCATGCGATATCTTGAGCTTAATAAGCTACTGAGTGAAAATCAATTTGGATTTAGAGAAGGTAAGTCAACCGAAGACGCAGTTCTGACGCTAACTAGAAAAATCTCTACATAACTTGATGGTGGGAACAAGTGCATGGGTGTCTTTCTGGATCTTCAGAAGGCTTTCGATACTGTTTCGATCCCTGTCTTATTGACTAAATTGTAGAATGTGGGGATCAGGCGTATAGCGTGACTGGTTCGCAGATTATCTAGTCGGAAGATCACAACGTGTCGAAGGACATGAGAGTGATAGTGCAGGATGTACCTACGGCGTTCCACAGGGCAGTGTACTGTGGCCTCCTCTCTTCCTTTTATATATAAATGATCTATGCAAAATTAATTTTGCTAATCTTGACTTGCTCATGTTTGCGAACAACACTGTTTTACTCGTACATGATAAAATTTGGCAACAAGTGTCGGACCTTGCAGAGGATTCTCTCTATAGTGACGCAATGGCTGAAAATAACCTGTTATCCTCAATACCAACAAAACAAAGTTCATGTACTATAGCAAAACAACATCAGGAGAACCTAACACCGACATTAAAATTAAAATTCACACATATCCGTGCAATCGTAGCATGACCATCGACCTGATGATTGTGAATGTTCCTTTTCATGGTACATTCTATAAAGTACCTTGGGGTCGAAATTGATGATAAAATAAATTGGAAAATGCATATAATGTCTCTGTCTACAAGATTGAGAAAACTCATTTATGTTTTTAAACTCTTTTTTCTTTATTAACTTTGTTTTCTTGTTTTGAGTATTTGTGTTTAATAACTTATAATGTTATGTTAAGGCATAAATTAATAATGCAATATTATGGGAGAAGCCACTGGCTCTGAAACACACTTTAACACTAGTTTGGAGCCTATGGATTCAATGAAACATTTACTTTAATATTTTTATGTCAAAATAAAGTTTTTGTATTGTATTGTATTGTATTATGAAAGTTTCGGCATCATGTTTAGACATTATTATTTAAGTTAAAACAAAAATATTTATGAATAAAAAATTAATTTTAATTGAGAGAGACACTGACTTGTATATTTTATAAGAAGTGCAATACAGTTTAAAAATTACATTTTCTCTTTTCGATTTTACATTTTCTCGCCGATTAGTACTATAAACACTTCAATTCATCACAAGTAACACTTTATCCTCCATTTTCACTAAAATCTATAAAAGGCATAAATTTTCAACTCGCAATATTTATTCCTCAAGAAAACACACAGAGTAAACACTGAAATGTGAAGTGAAGTTGCAAACGTATAGCCTGCTCTCGCCTCGCGCTTGAATAACTTCACACTAAAGCCGGGATTTATTGCTCCATACAAATTGCTATATAAATAATCGTAGTTATATTTCATTATAGAACATTTTGCCACAGGTTAGAAAGGCAGCGATCGTCTTCTGAAAGCCCGGTAAACCCCACGCGTGCGAGAGACGACTAATTTTATGACAGCAGTATCGCGCAGTTTTGCCGCGTGTTGACGTTATATAATAAGACTACGAGGTCATGACCTGTGTAGAACAGAGGAGCGCGCGGGAAATTTTAAATAGTTTGAAACAGTTTACGAGTTATTTTATTAGTTGATTGAGCAGTTTCATAGGCAAGCCCGGCTTCGGCTTCTATGGAGGCTTCGCTACCGCGTTCAAACTATCAAACACGCGACGTGAAGTGTATTCTGGCAAGTACAGAGAGCGGTTATTGTCGCTTTGTCAATTACTTCTAGCACTCTCTGTAACAAAATATTTCAGATCACACGTACTTTAAGCGAGTTAGTATGTGCGATCCTTTGTGCAATACTGGACTTCAAAATAATAGCTCAAGTCCATTTTATACGGGATTATTTTGCAATAACCAGCCAAATTTGCAGAGAATGTTTAGAATAAGTAATGTAGGCAAACGGTGAAGAAAATTTATTTTAAAATCCCAAACTTTCTGTCATTGTTATCTTTTAATTAAAATGCGTGGTAATGCATTATTTTAATTGATTTTACCTTGCACGCACATACGTAAACCTTTACGCACAGTAAGTACCTAGTCGCGCGTCTTCCCGCGCCCTTCTACCGTTACACCAAGTACCTATGTCTGCTCACCCGGCCGACAGCTGACAGTGTTGACCGTGACCTCGTTACGTACGCTTCGTTACCAATGACGTAACGAAAATATTCGAACCGCAGATACTATGAAACTGTGAAATGGTGCGATATTACATTTTAAGCAATGAAAGTTTACGTGGTACATACAAAGATACTAAAGGGAGTCTTTACCGCGGTGAGAAATTAGCGTACGTAATTAACCTACCAATGGAATCTAACTATTCATGTGCAGTGAGCGATAACTTACGTAGTGAATCTGCAAACTCGCCGGAACTTTCACCGTTTGTCTTTTATCTGTGTATAAAAAGTCTTGTCATAAAAAGTTGTGTTTACCTCAAAGAGGTTCAAAGTTATGAAGACCGCTACAGTAAAATTATTGCTGCGTTCATGGAAGTTAAAAGTGCTCAAGAACAGGTAAGTGTAAAAAATATTTTAAGAGAACGTGCAAGTCTATGCATAAAGAATGTACGGCCCGGCCTATTTGACCGTTCGGCAATCTTCGGAAGCCCCCGGCTGCGCCGAAGCAAACCAGTTCGGTTTTTCGATAGTAGTTCGAGTCGATACTATCATCCGACGTCGTCAAGCCGCTCATCGCCCGATCCGTTACTTTGAATTTACGTCGTGAATAGACGGTTATTTAATATATGGTGTGTTCGTTATTCACATCCAGAAACGGACTCCATTTTGAGGTACCAATATTAGATATTGAGACTACTTGCGTAATTTTGTTGTAAATAGTTATAAATAAAATAAAATAAAATAAAATAATTTATTTTTGTTCACCAAATTTAAATTAATGACATCATTGACTGGGATCTCCATTTAAGCAAGTAATGCTTGTGTTTAAACTTCTTCCTTATCTAAACATACATTTTAATTTAAAACCAAAATAACAAAAACAAATTACTCGACTTTAACTACAAAATTTACAAAATTACAAAAGTGTGTGTGTGTGTGTGTGTGTGTGTGTGTGTGTGTGTGTGTGTGTGTGTGTGTGTGTGTGTGTAGAGAGAGAGTGAGAGTGTATATGTGTGTGTGTGTGTGTATGAAGAGTTATTTAGTTATATTATATTGTACATAGAAATGAATTATGAAATGCGGTACAGCAGAAATTGGTTTCTTCATAAGTTTTCGACTGCACCCACTTCAGTATCAGGCTTTTACATTCCCTGTATGTTTTGTCGTATATGTTCAATTATTTATTTTATTATATAGGAATGCAAAACATGAGCTAAATTGCCTACTAGCAAAACTGTTTTGGTACCAGTAGGCTTAACCACAACATCTTTTCGCCGCTTTTCCAGGATGCATGGGTCAAAGGGCAAAGATTTGTGCTTTGAGGATTGTTCTAGTGACATATAATTGTCTAACTGAAAGTAGACCACTTATTCTATACAGTTGTTCAGTGGAAAACGTCTTTTTAAAATACATGACCTTAATAAGGGTTCGTTGTGCTCTTTCCAAGCAGAGAAATTTGGTCTTTGCAGCCCACCCCACACCGGAATGCAATTTGTTATGATAGATTGTGCAAGGGACGTGTATATTTGGTTAAGAAGATATCTAGGGAGTCCGACTGCTTAGTACTATCAGGTATTACGTGTCTTATAGTTTTGAAAATCCAAATCAATTCGGGTCCTATTAATAACATGTTCGAGGTGTGGGTACCACGATAGCTCTGATCTATAACGACACCCAGATATTTAGTGTGAGAGAGTTTTTCAATTGATGGGCAGTCACACGCTTTGTTTTTAGCATCCTCAAAACACATATGAATTTTAAGGCAAAAGTCATTTTGTGGCTGCAAGTTATTCGTAATGCTAAAGCAAATAAAATTTGTCTTAGCTATGTTCAAAGTGAGGAGATTTTGTTGCAACCATAGAGCGACTCTGAGCTAGACCACTTTCAGCACTAGTCTTGACAGCCTCCCAAGATTCATCAGCAAAACCACAGCCGTGTCATCGGCGTACGACAGGATTTTGGCATTTGGTATAGTCATACTGCATAGATCATTGACATAAATTAGAAATAAGGTCGGCCCTAGAACGCTTCCCTGTGGAACGCCAAATGATGACACTACCGCTTCCCCACTAATGAACCCAGGAAGCTTAACTTTTGTTTTCTCCGATAGGTAGCTTTCGAAAAGAGCAAGCGGAGTCCCTCTTATTCAATTTTTCAAGCTTGTGCACAAGGGTAGGGACAGAGACGGTGTCGAATGCTTTCTTCAGATCAAGGAAGACCGCCAAACATTTTTACTGTGGTCAAGTTGTTCTGTTACAAATGTGTAAATCAAGGATTGCATCTTCTGTCGATCTTCCTTGTCTGAAGCCAAATTGTGTGGGTGCTAATATATCAAATTTATTTAAGTAATTGATTAATCTAATATTAAGTAACTTTTCCAGAATTTTGATATTGCTGGTAGAACGGAAATTGGTCTGTAATTACTAATGTCATCTCTGTCTCCGCCCTTGTACACAGGTGTAATAATAGACTGCTTTAATGGTGCTGGGAATAACCTGTATCAAAACATAGATTATTTAAGTGGGAAATAATAGGAGCCAAGTCATTGACTGCCAATTTCATAAAGTCATTGGGATATTGTCCCAGCCTGGAGCGCTGTTTGATTTTAAGCTTAAAATTATATTTTAACTTCTTCTATGTCTGTATGTAGTAAAACAAAGGAGTGTAATGGCACCGGATTGTTTTCCTTAGATCTACTGGGTGTCACATTGACGTTCTGTATTTTATTAGCAAGTTGCATTCCTACATTTACAAAATAGCTATTTATGAAGTTTGCAGATTCAGTGGGCGATGATTTCAAATTGAATAGTTCAGCGTTAGTATTTTGTGATTGATTATTGTAATATTTTTATATTTTTCCATAATAATTTATTGTTATTTAAAGATTTAATGATATTTTCTATCATATTGCCTTTTCATTCTTTTTATTAAATAGTTACAATAATTCCTGTATATCGTCTGTATGTAACGCGAAGAGTGTCATGTGTCTTTTCGTAAGTTTTCTGAAGTTTATTTCTGTTCTTATACAGCGTAAGATTCTGCAGATATCCACGGTTGTATTATTCTTTTAGTGCAAGGGATATTAGACACTGATGTATTTAGTTTAAGGCTTTCAGTAATTTTATCTATTAAGTTGTTAGTCACAGCCAATGTATCGTTACAAAATAATAATTCTGATAAGTTTTAGTCTGTAGGTATTTTAAAGCATTTTCAAAATTTGTAGTTTGTTTAATTTTATTAACTTTTAGTTGTGTTTTAATTTAGAAATTGACAGGAGCATAGTAGAATGATCCGTAGTGGTGGTCTGCATAACTGCAATTGATGCTTTATATTTTGATTTATTTATTTTTAGCATGAAGTGATCTAAACAATTTTGCTCTCTTGTAGGTAAAGTATGGCCAGATAATATACCATAGTTTGCAAGCATGTCTAAGTAGTACATTCTATTTTTATATTCCTGTGGTCGTTCCGTAGTTTGAGGCCTAATGTTTATATTAATATCACCTGCTATTATAATACTGCTATGAAGGAAGTGACTGATATGAGAGTCTAATGAATTTAAAAGTTTTCAGCATTTGATTTGATGGGGACCGGTAAATGCATATACAGTGTTATTAAGAACATCTACCTGCAGGCATGATGCTTGCTGTAATTTAAGTTCTTTTACTTTGTGTTTTAGAGTTTTTTTATATAGACAACCACACCATCATTTTGGTTCAATTGGCGTGTAGTACAGTAGACTTCGTAATTGTTTAGTTGGGAGTGGCTTGTTGTGGTTTAGCCTACATTCTGTAAAATAATCATATCAGTTTCAAAGGATAAAGATGAAAGGGTTAGTAAAATCGTCAAAGTTTTTATATATACTAACAATGTTTTGTGCAACCATAGTAAAATCACTTTTGTTAATGCGTATGCGCCCGTCAAGATCTGTTCCTTATTCCAATTTTTAATACGCTATAATAAGGACAGTCGTCGGTTACGTCGTTAATACACAAAAATATATTTTTAATTTTATTTATTATGACGATCCATTGCTTTGTGGCATTCCTTGGGGAGGCCTATGTTCAGCAGTGGACTTGTGAAGGGCTGTAATGATGATGATGATGATGATCCTAAGCCCTTCAAAAGTATATTAGGAAAATTGGAATCATAATTTTATATTAATAATTAGGAATTAATTATTATCTTAAGCATAAGTTAAGCGTGTTACTAAGAAAGTAAACAGTTGGTAAAAGCTTGAGAAACGAAAACGTGAATTGAATCATACACACACAGGAGCACGCGTAAAAGTAGTTATTGGCTATAAATCACATTCAATTTGGGATAATTTCAAATAAAAGTAGAAGCCTTAATTATTCGTATTTTCAAAAAATGTAATATCGGTATATAATGATTTATTTACTTGAACTTCAATATAAAATTTGGCTATTCTTTGAAAAAAACCTGTATACATTAAGAGACTAAATTCCTAAAAGTTTACTAGATGATTGGATTCTTATTCTGCCTCGAAGTCTATCCGGTAGGAATTTTACCGACGAAGTAAAGCCACGCTACAGATATAATACGATTGCTGCACGAATGGGTCGGCTCTACCACGCCTCACACGATACCAGGGTAAAATTAGCTTAATGTTGTTGTGTTTCACACAGTGTGGTTAAAAGCTGGTACTTTTCATGTGGTCCCATATAAATTTGATCGAGATCTGACCAGTAGTTTTTGAGTTATCTATAATAATGCATATTTGCAACTTCGAATACATTGATAATGTTCTCATTTTATTTATATTGAAGACAGTTGTAATAATTTTTAATTTCACCACTAAAAGAGTTCTTTTACTAGTAAAATTTCTGTTTTCATTTTGATTCTTAGTCGTTGACAGATGTTATGTGCCACTACTACTCATTTTCTACCGACTTTAAAAAGGAGACGGTACTCAATTCGACTGTATGTTTTTTTGCTCTTTTTATGTGTGTTATCTCATAACTTTTTTCTGGGTGAACCGATTTCGATAATTCTTTTTTATTTGAAAGCTGGTGTTTTATGTGGTCCCATATAAATATTGATCAAGGTCTGACCAATAGTTTTTAAGTTATTCTTAATAATTTATATTGAAGTCGTTGTACAATATTTTTAATTTTAACTATTAAAAGCCGGCTACACACTGGAATTTCTCTGGTATTACAGATATTCGTAGGCGGCCATAGTCTCTTACTATTAGGTGAAACCTATGCTTGTTCGCTCCTCTACTTTTAAAAGGGACTTAAATTTATCGGCTTTTGATACTTTTTTCGAGAAGAGCAAAACGGGTTTCCGGATAGATCCTAATATGAATATTTGTTCTGTATTTAAATTAATGATAAATGATGTGAGCATTATAATTGCTAGCTATTCTTGACGCATGAAACTGTACAAATGCTGGTGGAAAGTTTTTTGAAAAGGTTCCATAACAAAAACTTTTACAATAACTTTGTTTAGTTTCGCAATACTTTCCGATTGGCCCACTATATTTACTGCTCGTAGCCTACGTTATGTGACAGCTAGCTGACGCTATTTAATGATGTCTGGTTTGCATGCAACATATAATGACTTATTAGTCGACAAGCTTTCATTGAAGATTGAGTTAAGACAACGCGCCTTTGATGTTAGCCGTCTAGAATTATTTATAAGTTCTCATTTTTGTTTATTTTTATTACTTTTACTTGAATGTTTTTTCATTGTATATGTTTTAATTAAACAATACGAATTCACTGTCAGTATTAAAGTTACTACTTTAAAGAAATTGGAAATTTACTAACACGATTTTATATAATATATAAATATAATATAAAAAATATACAATATAATCTTCCGCAATTGTTGTACATGATAGTGGCATGCTCGAAAGGGTCAGCTCAACTGGGGTAAAATCACGCTCGCATAATACCAGCGTGAATTAGCAGCACAATATTGCTGTGTATCGTATGGTGAGAGGAAAGAAACTAAAACTATTTTTTTCAGGTAACAGGGCATTCCATTTTTTAGTTCTGAGGGATGACAACGCATTCGCATTTTCATTCTTAATGGAGGGTAAATATAGTTGTATATGTATAATAGTGGTAGCTGGTTTGGAAGAAAAAGCACGAGAGTAGAATAAATGCTGTAGATATGCGGTCATTAAGGAGTATGTTAGGGCTTGATTAACCTGAATGACAGGGTGAGAAATTGTGTGATAAGAGAAAAGTGTGGTTTGCAAGGTGTTGTGACCAGAATTAAGAAAGAAATGCTTCGGTGGTTAGGACATGTAGAAAAATTGAGCGAAAAAAGAGTGACAAAGTAAATTTATGTTGCAGAAATGGACGTCAGAGTCGGGAAGGGACGCCATAGACGAAAGTTTATTGATCGAATTGGCGATATATTGAAGATACAATATATAAAAGCGAGCACACATTCCACCAGACGATAAGTTTATGCTGTGGTCCATAGACATCTACATTTATCCTCAATTAAGAATCAAAATCCAGATGCGTTGTCACCCCTGAGGACTAAGATGGAATGCCTCGTTTCCAGTAAAAAGGGTCTCCGGTTCTCTACACTCACTATACGAAACACAGCAGCATTAAGCTGCTATTTTACGCTGGTATTATATGAGAACATAGTCCTATCCCGGTCGAGCCAACTCATTCGAGCGATAACCATAATATAGCTGCAGCGTGGCTCTAACACGTATAGATGGTAGTCTCCGTCGTTTATGTAAAATTGACTTAATGTCGTTGCCTCTCTTCATCTTCAGTAACGTTACTGTTTCCTACTCAACTTCATTCAAACACCATAGGCTAATTTTAGACAGAACACAGTACCTAAAATTTGCAAAAAAGTGACATACACTCTGCGTTCTTTTTTTTAAGAATAGGGGTGACAAACGAGCACGCAGTCCACGTGATGATACGTGGTTGCTGTGCCCTATAGACGTCAACATCTATCCTCAATTTAGATGTTTCAATGTAACGGCTTGGTAGCTAAGCGTTTGGCAGTAGCCCTACGGTGCCGCGGATTCAAATTCCCCACGAAAGAAGTAGAGATAACGTAAAAAGAATTGCTCCGGGTCCTAATGTTTGCCTCTGTCCAATTTATATGTGACAAGATGCCTACATGATACAAGAAAACACCCAAGTATTAGGTAAAACACTAGACCCAAGCATTAGGCTATTAAAGTAAAATAGTCACCGTGTTTTAGCGGTTATTTCATGTTATGGATGCTGTAAGAGTTCGCTATATGAACTGTTAAGAAGATCAATTTGAAGGTTATTAATCTCGCGAGGCTAAGCGACGGAAGCCTAATAGTAGGGTGCGGACCGCGAACTTAAAAGGTCGTGGGTTCGAATCCACCATTGCAGTACTTTCGTGAATCACTCCTAACACAAGCATTTTAAGCTAACCAGGGGTGGTTAAAAGGAATATTAGCAATGTTCATAGTATTGCTAGTATTAAAAAAAATGATGGAAGAATAACCATGTTACATACTAATATAAGGATTACGAAAAACAAAAGAATCTTTAATGGTTTTTAAGAAATAAATCTCAAACACACAAACAAATATTTCTCGTTTAATAAAGCAAAATTTAATATGAACGGAACTTCGAATAAAGCGAAGTGTTTAATACATTAGCTGAACTTTCGCGGTGCGAAATAGGTTAATGCTTTCATTTTAGGATCTGGTGAAAGCTACATAAAGGAAGACCTTTTGTCTTTGGCTCATTATGTCAAATTTGTGACATAGTGATCGTTATGATATCAAATATTGCTCTCGGTGCCAAATGTATGAAAATCGTGGAGTTGGTTAATGGTATGAATAAAACTGTAAGGAAGTCAGGAATGGCGCGGATATTAACGTTATAGTAAAACGCTACCTTGCAAAACTTGTTGGCTTAGATTACGGTTCTACTTATTTAAATTTCTCATTAAAGGTTCTATACGCCATTTTTTAAACTTATAGTGAGTGTTTAAGGCGAGGATTTCCTACGTTTTCCTCCCTTTTCCGCTGCATGCGTCTTCTCCAGCACGAAGTAACTGTGCGACATTTGGTCGATCGAAAATTGAAACTAATAAATTGCAGCTTAAAACTCTGTTTCATCATTATTATCACCGCTGTCATTTTTTTTATTTAGCATGCTTGGCGGGAATGTGATCGCAAAGTTGAAAACGTCTTTAGCATTAGAAAATGGCATTTTTTATAGGCACGATAAAATGATTTTGATTGTATGAATAGTATGATTTAACTCGTAATACGTACTATATAGTTTGGAAAATCCAAAAGTGCACGCCTCTTGAGCGTTTCATTTAATTTTGATGAAAAAATAAATAGTATTTCTGACTTTTAAGATATATTATTTACGTGTTTTAAATTTTGCGTATTTTAACAGGGAGTGTCACTTACAGGGATAAAAATTGATAATGTTCACCAAAATAAATCGATTACACGAAGTACAAAATCTATATAGGCTGTATGGTACATTTGTCCTTTGTCTTTCAAGGGCTAAAAATATGAAAGCGCCTTTAAATTTTTAACAGCAATAAAATTTAAAATTTTTATTAAAAACTTACCCGTACTAGGCTATTGATACGAAATAGGGAACCAGTTGATGTAATTCTGAAGCTAATAAAAAAAAACGGTCTCGATACGTAAAGTTATCATTACCACATACAAAATCAACATCCGGACGTCCACGTAAAAATTTTTTCAAACTGTTTTTATTTCAAAGTAGCAATATTAAATGGTTTTTTCGTTTGCTTCGCGTTATGAGGCGTGCAATAATTAGTTTGTTGCGCTTACATAAATTAATTATACTCGCATCTAAAGTTAATTTAAATAAGATTAAGCACTAAATATTACCTCAAGTGGCATGGCATGGCAGCCTCGTACCGACAGGCGAAGTGTATGGCGCTATACGGCTACACGGCGGAGCATTTCATCTTAGTCCTCAGGGGTGACAACGCATCTGCATTTTGATTCTTAATCGATGACAAATGTTGATGTCTATGGGCTATATCTACATATGTGCTCGTCTGTCATACCTATTTTATATAAAAAAATCTTCCCTAGACAAATAGGGGATGAAGAGTTCAATGTACCTTTTTAAACGACATTCTAGTTGTTACCTTGAACTATTTTTTTCAGTTTTTTATTTGCTATTTTACAGTTTTTACTATTATATATGCTATACGCTATAAGATGCTGCTGTCCATCAACCTGTCAATGCACTCTGTCGCCTGTTACGTAACTCACGGGATGATATGGGCTAGTGGATTCTCTACCGCCGCCACTACACAGCGAGGGATAGTATAAATTATGTTCTGCCCAACATAGGCCTCCCCCAAAGATTGCCTTATAGGGGATATTTGAAATAAGAGCCACGCTTGGCAGGCGGCCTCACAATTGTAGTTTTTGTTTTCTTTTAAATGAGGGTGACGAACGAGCACACAGTCCACCTAATTGTGAGTAGTTGTTGTGGCCTATAGACATCTACATCTATCCTCAACTACGAATAAAAGTGCAGACGCGTTTCCAGTAAAAAGGGGCTCCAGTTCTCTACACTCACCATACGAAACACAGCAGCGTTAAGCTGCTATTTCACGCTGGTTTCTGTGAGAGCGTGGTCCTTCCCCGGTCGAGACGATCTATTCGTGCTACATCAATACTACTAATATATCTGCAGCATAGCTCTACCACGTATATACGTATATATGTACCACGTCTTTCACTCTGTCGCTTCTCACGACACTCACGGTATGATATAGAGTAGTGAATCTAACGTCGCCCCTACACGCAAAGGTAGTTTTAAATTATGTAATAGTTTTAAATATACAGAAATATTATTGTATAAAATCTCACAAAAATATTTCACGTAAAATCCTTTGTAGGTACTTTTCATTCTATTGCTAACATGTGTTGGCATCGATATTCAAACGCCTAATATATTCGTTTTGTGCGCCAGCCGCATAGCAACTCAATATATTTTGCTAGATTCAGCGAATTTCTACCATAGTACTAAGTTTTATGAATCCTATTCCAATGACAGATACATCGTGCATTGAATGTTTAAGGTGAAATGACGAATTATTAGAGATTTTTAAGCATAATATTACATCTCTCTACCCTATGAACTTAACGTACTTATTAATTTTTATTTATTTTGAAGAAAAATAATAAGTTACAGTTTTTGTTAAAGTCCCTTTTTTTACTTGATAGACCTAATTATTTAATAACATATTATATTAACCATGTAACCTTTTCTTTTGTTTGATGAGGCATGCATTCAGGCATGAGGAGATTGTTTGTATTGTAGCATAAATGAGTACACAGTCTAAGTGGATGCTGTACCATAGACACCTACATATATCTTCGATTAATAATCAAAATGTTGATAAGTGGTCTCCCCTGAATACTAAGGTGAACGTCTCGTTAATACTAAAAAGGGTATCCGATTATCTACACTCACCATACGATGTACAGCAGCATTGACGTCCTATTTTACGCTGGTAAAACACCCAGTAACCACTGGTGGGACACTGTTTTTTCAAGTATTGAGGTATACGTGACAAAAAAAAGTGTCGTAACCTTCCTAACGCTGTCCAGCCGAGTTTGATCCGTCAATGGACTCTCAATCAAATTTGGATTTACCTAATTGATTACCATTTGTCAAATGTCCTAGGTAAACATACTCATCAATAAATTCGAGCCAGTTCAGTGATGATATATGGATCTGAGTTGTCACTGTTAGCCGTATGAGGAGCGGTAGACTTCTTAGAGAGAAATTCCCAGTAGAACCAGAACTGACATAATCCAAAGGACTACTAAGCTGAAATGGTAATAGTCCGGTATAGCTGGAAGGATCGACAACGGAATGGCAAAAATGTTCTCTAATAGTTTTTGGTTGTGGCAGCAGTGGACTAACAATGATGATGATGATGATGACTGAGATGATGTTTTTTAACTACTGGCTATTGTGTCATGTTGTGATGATTTAGAGGAAAATATTGTGGACTAAAACTAAACGTAGTAAACGTAGTCGCAACGTAAACACGCGAATTCAGTGTGCTCAATTTTAAATTAATTAAAATTATTATTATATGTTTAGTGTGAATATATATTTATGTTATAAGAATCAACTAGACTCACCTATACCCACTGCTCACTACTTCTCCTTAATTCAAAGATATCTGGAAGACTTTTTTTTTTAATGTCAACAATGGATGTTAAACTGGCAAATAACCTGTCTGAACTTGAGAAGATTTTTGGATCCGGAATGTGTGAATATGAAAAGAAGCGGGTCAGCTTTAGTAATCTGCGGCACGATTTAAGTGATTATTTTAGCTTTAGTTGACAGGCAATGATGCTATTGATTACTATCTAGCTGCTTTTTATGCCGGAAATCTTTAGTTTTCGAGATATCGATAATTATAGTTTTGAGGTTATATCCATTTAAAAATAATACGAAATCGAAATAACAATATAATTATTAGAAAGAGATAGCAATAGAGCATGGTCTGTATCTGTTTTAAAAAAATAACACGCAACAACAATATACATGTCTATAAATAAATGTTTTTATAATATTATATTTGGTCATTTCTTTTGATCAAACCAGAAGGTATAAATCACAAAACCGAATTTGTCAACCCTGACTCCACGTGGTCTTTCCGCTCTTACCCTAGAGTGTATATGAAAACCCGGAAACGCGGAGGAAAGCAGCCCTCGCCCGCTGTAACTAAGCGCAGGCAGCGTACGAGCCGTAGCGGCTGAGGGCTGGTCGCCGAAGGCGACCAAACAGCCGAAGCGCAGGTGAGCTAGGTGCCTGTGCTTAGTTACGCGAGGAACGAAGGAGCTGCACTGCCGCAGCGCTGGAGCAGAAAGAATCAAAATAGTGTTAATTCACGGTTTTTTCCCACCCTGAAAACTCCCAAATTCCCACTGACCCGAATGTGACTTTTTAATAAGCGAAAGCGATTTTGCCTTAATATGTAACAAAACTTAAAAATTCATTAAAAAAGGGGGTTTCCGGCACTTTCCACTTTAGGAGGTTCCCACCCTCCACCCCTGTTCACCTGCGCAGCTTGGTTGTTTGCTGCCTTCGGCGACCAGCCTCAGCCGCTACGCCCGTACGCTGCCTGTGCTTGTTGCGAGGGCTGGGAGCTGCACTTGCCGCAGCGCTGGAGCAAGCAGAATCAAAATAGTGTTAATTCCCACGGTTTTTTCCCACCCTGAAAACTCCCAAATTCCCACCGGGACCTGAATGTGACTTTTTTAATAAGCGAAAGCGATTTTTTAATATGTAACAAAACTTTAAAATTCATTAAAAAAGGGGGTTTCCGGCACTTTCCACTTTTAGGGAGGTTCCCACCCTCCACCTCTCCCCGGCCACTGGTGACCAATTATTCATGCCGCAGATAACTAAAGAAATACCCAGATTTATCTTCACTAGCACGTGAGGTTTCTGAATTTAAATCCTTTGTTTGGCAATCCCTTTCACCAATGAAAACTCAAATCCAATTACTCTGCCTTGGGCTTGATAGGCATGAAACGGCTATGAGAAGAAAAGTGCTTTTAGTTCATGGGCTGTCCGGAAAACAATTCGAATCTCATTGGTGTAGTGTATGAACTTATATCCAGCCAAATGAAGTTGCCTGAGGTGAAAAAAGATTGTTTGAAGGTCTGTCAGACCCGACCTGTGCTAGTTAGATTTTATGATACCGAACACAGACAGTTAGTATGGGATTGTAAAACCGGACTTAAAGGCTCCGATATTTATCAATTTCGAGTTTTTGACCAAGACTAGGCATCAAGTATACACTTCAGCGCGTAAACATTTTGGTATAAAACATTGCTGGTCGTCCGAAGGCAAAATAATAATAATTCTTCCCTATAAATCTCGAAGGAAAATTGAAAGCATGGCAGAATTAGAACTGCTCACAGCTAAATATCCGTCTAGTTCAGATGTAAGCAATGCGCCACAAACTGAAACAATGGCATCTCCTAAAAAATCTACGACGAATAGTGCAAACGTTCTTAAGAAAACACGCCGACGTTAATATTGTTTTGTGTAACTATAATTACATTTGTACAACGTCCCATATTTAGCCGTATTTTGTATAATGTTTCGTGTCGGTAATCAAAACTTTTATTTGTACTTAATTAACAAATATAGTTTTCTTTGTAGGTACATTATCAATCGTATGACACTGCTTGCAAAAGATCACTTTACACTTTAATAAGTATTTACTTTGAATACATTCATAGCTTGAACGTTTGACATCAAGTAAAATAAAATATTCTATGACATTGACGTTCAACACAAATGAACGCAAATGTACAAATGTCAAATAAAACGCGACGTTCCGTTATGGCATTTTTAGAAAGTGATAATGTACGAGTATTGTTACTTTTATATCATAAAGTATGTGTTTATATTGATTTGTACAGTATACTGTAGCCAGCTTTCTTTTTTATTTTCTTTTCTTTTTTTCTTTTTTAATCACACTAATTGTTTACTTACTAATGTTAGTTGTAAGTATAAATTTCTTCCATCACGCCAGTGAGTAAGGTGATTTGCCCTTAATGTTAGTTTTTTTTTTATAATATTTTATAAGTATAAGTTAATTTATTTTTAATTTACTTACATATTATTTTATATTTTTGTAATTTTTTTTTAATATTTTTATTAGTATTGTGCCTTTTTTTAAACATGTATACAGATAACGATACAGATAATAATGATAGTTTTTTTTCATCTTCGACTTCATCTAACAGCTTTTAAAGCCTAGACTCGGAGCCTTCCGTAAATCTTAACCTGCATGATTGTATTTCTACCCTCTTTTCTCAATATCCTGACAATCTTAATATAGCTCACATGAACGCACAAAGTATTCCTTGCCGTTATTCTGACCTTCTCGCATCCATTGACAGTGCTCATCTAGATGCTCTTCTAATTTCAGAGTCTTTTCTCAAGCCTTCCCTATTAAATATTCACTACCTGGTTACGTTCTTATTCGTAACGATAGGGTAGGCAAAGGTGGTGGAGGTGTTGCTATCTATTTACGTTCGGAAATTCCTTACAGGGTTATTAGCGTATCTCCATCAACTTACTCGGAATCTGCGGAACATTTTTTCCTTGAAATAACACTTTATCATACAAAAAAATTCCTTGGAGTCTTGTATAGTCCTAACCTTAATATTAATTACTTTGATACATTAGACACACTTCTTAATATATATCCTGTCCTGTATATAGCCATTGATGGGGGATTTTAACACATGTTTAATTAAAAATGATTTACGTACTTATAAATTGCAATCTCTTGTGTCATCTTATAACCTAGAAATCTTGCCCCTACCTGCCATCCACCACTTTCCCAATTGTACTGCATCTCTTCTATATCTGATTATCGTATCGTCTTCAAATAGTGTTGCTAACCACAGACAAATATGTGCCTCATTTTCATATCACGATCTCATTTACTTATCCTATCGTGTACGTCCCCCTAAGCGCAAGCCACATTTTCGATATCTTAGAAGTTATAAGGGCATTAACTTGGAGACGTTGAGGGGCGATGCTAGTTTAATTGACTGGACACCGTTTATTGATTGTTCTAACATTGAGGAACTAACTTCAATTCTCTAATTTTAGATTTATATAATCACCATGGACCAGTAAAACGTGTGAAAATAAGACACAACCCTGCACCGTGGATCACAGCTGATATAAAAGACCTAATGGCGCGTAGAGATAAAGCTAAAAGAAGGTATAAGCGATATCCCCTTGAACGCAATTTAATCAGCTTTAAAATACTACGAAATCGCTGCAATCGTTTGAGTAGAGATGCTAAAAGGCGCTATTTTCATGACACCCTCACAAATTGCGATACTGCAAAAGCCTTGAGTTTTCTGAGATCTGTCGGTGTCGAAAAATATTCTGCTAGCGTGGGAAGTGAAATTAACTTGGATAGTCTCAACGAACATTTTGCCAACCCTCCTGTCATAGTTTCATCGTTCACTAAAGCCAGAACCCTACTTGAATTATCCAAATGCCCAATTACTCATTATTCCTCGTTTAATTTCACTTCTCTTACTGAAGATGATACTAATCAATTTCATCTACTGCTATTGGAAATGATAACAGCTGCTCTAAAATGATTTCGTTGATTCTTCCCTTTGTCATTCCTATTCTTACTCATATTTTTAATTTCTCTTTATCTTTTTGTTGCTTTCCGTCGTCATGGAAGTTAGCTCATATTATTCCTATACCCAAAATTTCGAATCCTTCATCTACAACTTATTATCGGCCTATTTCTATTCTACCATTTATTTCAAAGGTGCTTGAACATATTGTCCACACACAAATGGCCAAGTTTCTTAACCATAGCAATATCTTAAGTACTTTTCAATCTGGTTTTAGGCCCGGCCACAGTACAACTACTGCTCTCCTCAAGGTAACGGATGATATCCGGTGCGGTATAGACCAAAAATACTTAACGGTACTTGTGCTGCTAGATTTTAGTAGTGCCTTCAATTCTATTAATTTTGATATACTTCTTAGCATTCTTCATTCTATTAATGTGTCTCCTTCATCTATTCAATGGTTTGATTCCTACCTATGTGGCCGTTCTCAGTGTATTCGTTTCGTTCAAATGAAACTTTATCTATGTGGTGCAATCTAGCTACGGGTGTACCTCAAGGTGGCGTCCTTTCTCCTTTACTCTTTTCCATCTTTATTAACTGTATCACCAAAGTGATATCTTCAAACTTCCATCTCTATGCAGACGACAACAGCACTCCTATCAAAGAGCAAAAGTGGCTCCCAATCCAACTTCGCAGTAATACCCGAATCCTATGCCTCCTATTTAACATACTATACAATCCAACATCACCACCGTATCTACGTGATCGATTCCGCTTAGCGCATTCCCCCGATGCAGTTTGCAAATCACATTTAAAAATCCTCCTAAATTTCCCTTCCTCCAGAACTAAGTTCTATTCTCACTCTTTTACAGTACATGCAGTTAAGTTATGGAATTCTCTTCCAGGCTCAAACAGTTTCAGTGTTTAAAAGGCGAGTTAAAGAGCACTATCTTTATTTGTCATCCCAATGATCTAATGTATGACTTGTATATATGTGTGTATCTATATGTATTTATTATATATATATATATATATATATATATATATATATATATATATATATAATAAATAGGTATTAGTATATGTATGTTTGTATGGATATATGTTTTTATTATCTTTACTTTATATCAAGTATAATAATATTATAAAATTTATTATGAGAGTGTACACTAAATCCGCTTCTCTTACAACCGACTCAAAGGACATTTTTCGTTTTAACAAAATAGCCTTTTACAGTTCTGTATGCAGGCCTTTTCAGGTGTCGTTTTTTTATTTTTGCTTTATGCATAAAGGTATTATATCCCAAATATTAATTTTAACACCAATTTTAATTGTTTTTGTTACCTAAGCAGTGCATTTAATTTTTATAGCTTTTTAAACTTTTTCTAAGGATGACGTCATAAAGTGTGCTAAAGAATTTGCTTCTTTTCTCGAGCATATTTTTTTTTTAAAACTCATAATTTGACATTTGGCATTTTACAAAGATGACATGTTTATTGCTTACGATTACATTGACAAATACAAATATTATTTTTCACATATTTTTTTATGGTTTGGTGATAAATTCGATCACATAGCTTATTAGTATAAGAAAAACGGTTGATCTAAAATATTTTTAAAAAAAAACTTTGTTTCTCAGTATCCGTGCGTGGCGTATATACGTTACGGCCTCTCAAACGCCAACCACTAATTAAGTAGGCAACCGCAGTTTTTTTTATTATTTAGTTGTTATTAACGTAAATAACAGAGTAACCTGATATACAGTAAAGCTAATACTCCTCTCCCTCTCCTTTCACATCCATATATCTACGCATACAGGCTTATCGATTAAGGGTTTTGTTTTTAAAATATAAGGGATTAGGTTCCAAATTACTTTACTCTTGGTCTACAGCTAATATGTAAGGGTTGAGGGTCCTTCTCACTTCAGTCAGCGTACGCACTGAGCATCTACCGTGAAATACATTTTCATCTAGCACAAAAGTGATTCGTCAGAAATCATTGCAGTATTGCTCTCAAATGTCTACCCATATTTATTATGTTGATAGAAATTCTTACAAGCAAAATAAAATTGGTATTGGAATAAATTTGAGAAAGGAATGATTACAAATTTAAGAGGATAATAAAAATTTAATTTCCATCAACCAATCAAATTTTTATTTGCGAATTCAGATGTTAACAAAGGTTATATACCATATTATATAATTATTTAGCTCTTCTGTATTTAGCCATCATGACTGCTCGTTGATCTAGTGGTCGTAAAACGAAACCGTACTGATCATGAGGTCCTAGGTTCGAATCCTGGATCGTGCCCAAATCAGTTATTGGGTTTTTAAGAAGAAATTCTCAGTAGCAGCCCGGAGTCAAAAATTTCCCGGTGTTTCTTCACCCCCATGCCTTGGAAAACATGTAAAGCCGTAGGTTCAGAGCCTAATCTCTCTCCGGTCATGTCGGATTACCGTCCCGTCGCACTATGAGAGTGAGGGAATAGAGAGTACATCTGTGTTCGCGCATACACTTGGGCACTATAATCCTGTCCAGCGCAGATAGCTTGACTTCGTTGAGACATCGAAACTGAACCGGACTTGACCGAAGTCCGGTCTGGTGGTGATAATGTCATTATTGAAATTAAAACTTCTTTAGAATCGTGTGTTTTGAAACTTGATGAAACGAAAAAGCGATACTAAAAAGAGACAAACATATAAATACATAGGATTGAGCATGCGAGAATTACGTACGCTATTTTACGTACCTTAACTTACTTCCACCATCGCTTTTATAAATATAATTTGTTCAAAAGTGTAAGTTTGATCTTTCAATATTTTACCCAATACGCCCCTGTACAATTGAACTATCCTGCTTAAATTTTATTAGGTTGCAAGGGACTTGCAACCTAATAAAATTTACTTTTTCTTTACAGGCATTTTAATTTATCACTTCACATGATCGCTTTTTAATGATTGGGTTTTGGAGATCTATATTTACTTAATTTTTAAAGGTATTAAGCAAAGCGTAACTATTTTTATTAATTTTTTTTATAGCATAGGTTAACAAACGAGCACACTGTCCTCGTTTGTGGTTGCCGTGACCCATAGACATCTACATCTATCCCCAATAAAGAATCAAAATGCAGATGCGTTGTCACCCGTGAGGACTAAGACGGAATGCCTCTTTTCCAGTAAAAAGAGTCTCCGGTTCTCTACACTCACCATACGAAACACAGCAGTGTTAAGCTGCTATTTTACGCTGGTATTCTGTGAGAGCGTGGTCCTACCCCGTTTGAGCCGACCCATTCGTGCTGCAACTATATACTACCAATATAGCTGCAGCATGGCTCTACCACGTATAAAATATTTATTATATTTTTATTAATTTTGACTTATGGCATTACGAAATTATGAAATTTGTTTTGACTAGTTTGTATATCGTTATAGCCATATGTCCCACTGCTGGCCCCAGGCCTCCCCACATCTTCTTTATAATATGCCTTTCTCGCACTTCTGAATGGGACTTTATTATATGTCTTCGAAACATTTTATTCCTCAGACTTGAGCCTCAGACATGCAGTTTTCATCACGATGTTTTCCATCACCGCCAAGCAAGTGGTAAATCAGTGATTAAATATTGCAATTATTATTTCATAAATTTACACACAATTTCAATAAACAATTTCATTTTTAATTACAATTCCAAGTGCTGATATAAATGTGCGGGGCTTTTATACTATTTGACTTAAATAAAAACAAAAGACGATTGTATAATTTCAAAATGTATACTCTGACTTTTATTATTCACGGATCTAGTTAAAATTAATATAAGCTTGCTGTAAAAGGTAAAAGTGTACTCAATAGCAAATACTTAAATTTATTAAAGTAAAAAAAAAAACTTAAAAATTAAATGAAAAAATTCATTTTCACATAATTTAATAACTTCTGAAGTTGTATGTTTGTCTTAGCACATAGCTTTTTTATTAAAAAAGAATCATGAAAATTAGTGTACAATAAGCGAAGTTTCACACATACAAAAAATACAATCGGATTGGGAACCTTCTTCATTTTTGATCGGCTAATTGACCGTTAAAACTAAAAAATATACCCTGAGGTCAGTCATCTTCTATTTCCTGAAGTATTTTAAATATTCTATGCCAGTTTCAGATTTTTTATAGCAATATTTCGCAAATTATTCTGAGTCTTTAAGCGTGCAGTAAATAAATAAAGTGTGCATTATTCAACATGACGATTCGCGACTGTAGCATCTCTGTTCATGTTTATACCTCTTAGCACCAAACCTCGACAGGGTTGGACCTTCCCACCTCCTACTGGTTCATCATGAGCGTCAGCGTACTGGATCAGTAGCATACGTCTTGGTTTTGTGGAGAGATTAGGTGTGCTGCCATGCACTAGAAGGTAGGAGAAGACAACAACGTCACCACGCTGAGCAATAACTGGCGTCGCCTTTTCTATCGGAAATTTGCTCTGAAAATGTTTGGAGTCTTAAAAGCGAATCAGAAAACACTCGCTGTAAAATTATCTTTTTACTTCTTCATCTATGTCTCTACACCATCGTCTATTTCTACCTCTATCTCTATCTTTATCTCTATCCCTATTCCTATACCTATTCCTTTTTCTATTTCTATTTCTATGTCAATTATTTTACTTAAATAACTGATTACAGTAATTACATAATACTTTGCTGCCTTAAAAAGCAATTTTTTCTTATCCTCGTATACTAAGCCATTATAGTAATATGAGACGAACAATTTGAAGTTGTTACTATAGTTTTGTTCATTTTAACAAAATATTGGAAATCTTGGAAATCTTGGAAAAAAAAACTTTATTTTATTGATTATGAAATTTGTTATTTTTAACACGCTTTTATTAGCTTCGCGTGTATTTACTTGTATCTCTCTATCCATCTATGTGACGGAATCTTATAATGTAATTTTCCAACTACCGCCAACTACCAACTTGTAGACGGCTGATAGACTTGAAAATTGACAAAAGAATAATTTAATAACTTTATCCTAGTATCGTGATCAGGACCACTAGGATAAAATAAAATAACTATCAAATTCATCACAGTTCACAATAAATGCGTGTTTTTTAAGTTTTTTCAAACTCATATTGTTTTTGAAATTTGACTTTCAAACAAGAGACAGTTTAATTTATCAAATTTCATTAAGCTATTTTGCTACTACAGTTCTATAAAAAATGCAATATATTGAATGGAGTTTAGTTATATATCAGTACTGACCTGGTCTACATAGTGGAAATGTTTCGTTTCCCGTCCACCAACATCGCCCAGTGGTCCTAGCTTATATGACCCCGGGTATACAAATAGGCCTCCATTTTCAGGCGATGAATCGTCCAAATTGATGAATGCCGCAACCATTGAATCATTCTTGTAAGGGAAATAGTGGTAGTCCTGTAAGTAAGAAACAGTAATTAATTTTAAATGGATTCCATAATAGAAACTTTATTATTTAAAATTTTATTTTTCAATCTTTTTCATCAGATTGTAAAAGTCCGCTGCTAGGCATTGGCCTATTTTATAGAATAAGGGAGACAAACAAGCACACAAACCATCTGATGGAAAGCAGATATTGTGGCCCATAGATATCTACATCTATCCTCGATTAAGAATTAAAATACAGGTACATTGTCACCATTGAGGACTAACGTGGAATGTCAATATTTTTGGATGTTTGCTAGATCTAAACTGAGTCAGTAGATAAATCATGTCCAGAATTAGTACAAGGAATACTTGTAACCTCGTGAAAATTGACGTAAAAGAGTTTCTATTACCACGCAGACGATAAATATATTATCAGATTTCCTTTTGGTTTATTCAGGAGGAGGAGCAGTTTTATAAGCGAGAATCGAGAGTTCCAATTAAAGTAAAAAGTAGCGTAATAGCCTGCTAGGTCCTCTTACTTTTAAAAGAGTCGTGAAACAATTTGTCCGCCGCGCTGCTCCAGTGCATTTATCTTCCTTCCCATGACCTCAAAATGTTTTATTTCATAGAAATGCAGGTTTCCTTACAATGTTTGCCTTCAGCATCGAGTACGTTGTAAATCAGCACTTGAAATTGTAATTACAATTTCATTGGTGCTGGCCGCGATCGTACCTGGACTGCTCACGTATTGCTTCTCCTTCTTTGCATTTCTAAAATTTCCAATTAAAATTTTGTGTAAGTGTAATTTGGTGAAGATAAAAACACATTGCCGTGTAGTGGCGGTGTAAGAATACCACTACCCCATACAATCTCGTGGGTGCCGTAAGAGGCGACACAGGTCAACAAATCAGGAGATGGGCAGCAGCGTCTTCTTAATAATGACTAAAAATAAAAAAACTTCGGTTGCCAACCCGCTTCCCAAGCGTGGCTATGGTACCCCTATGCGGCAAGCACTGGGAGGCGTGTTAATAACAATAACCAGCAGTGGACTTTAATAAATTGTAACGGTAACAGTAATAACGCGTCGCGTCGAACCATATCAAAATAAATAACAAGAGACGAGTTGCTTTTACCTGGTGCATGGGATATGAAGCCCTTTTCTGGAGGTTTGTAATGAGCCTTTGTGGGTGGAGAGCTATATTTTCGTTTCCATGATGTCTTGAGCGCATCCAAAAGTTCCTCGTGGTATAGCAACTTCCCGAATTCGGCATGATGCATCTGTAGGTGGATTCCTTTCACCCTAAGAAATATAAAAATTATACGTTACAAAAATATTGATCGATGCAGTAGTTATTTTAGTAAGTAATGAGAGATAAGAAAAAAGATTATGATCTCATTATTATTTTAAGAAATTGTGTATATTTTTAGATAATAAAATTTCAAAATATATCAGTTATTGACTTTTTTTGAGGGAGTGCACCTGTGCTTGCGCATACACTTGGGCACTATAATCCTGTCCTGCGTCTATGGCTAGTCTCCACCATGACCGAAATTTGGTCTGGAGGACATTAATTTTATAATATATATAAATGCGGGAGTGTGTAAAAGGGGCAATGTTTCAATCCTCAGTTAAAATTTATTGATAGTATAAAATGCAACATAAACAAATACAAAATGACAATTGTATGAATAAAATGGTTCAATTATTTCACTTTTATATGTCATGTTATGATTTATTCGATGGAAAACTGTATCATTCAAGTCATTTTACCCGCCTATTTATGACAAATCGAATGAGATATCATTTTCAAATCGGACGTATAATTTGAGAGTTAGCGGCGAAACTTCTGTCTATCAGAATAGTTGGTACTGCATGTGAGTAAAAGTATTTAATAAAATCCCAAAGCAGTTCAAGCACAGCTCTATGAGTCTCATGACCAAAAAGTTACGTGCATGGCTATTAAAAAAAAAGTTATTATAATGTTAAGGAATTTCAAAATGATAATATATAATATGCATGTTGACATATGATGGACGTAATTGCTCTGTGTATTACTGCGTATCATTTAATTATTGATTGAATGCATTTACATTTTAATTATGACATTGACATTGTAAATTATGACATTTTTAATTATATAAGTTACACTACACCTATATTTGGTCATTTAAAAAAGTTTGCATGCTGTATCTCATGGCTAAATAGGTCTTTAAGCAACTTATTTTTATTGTAAAAACGTAATACATACCCGATTTATGGCAAATAAAGAAATTTGGATTTGAATTTGAATTTGATCTTAGAAATGTACATACATTTCTTTTTAAAAACGTATACACACTTAAGTATATAACAAATGATGCTTATATTTATATGGGACTTTAATTTTTATTAGATCTACTAATATAATTTGCATTTAAACAGATTTGCATGAAACTTTGAACAGATTTAAACAGATTAAGCAATTGCTGTAAATTTCATAATACGCGAGTAACTCGGGTTCGATCCCCGCCATCACCAATAAAATTGTTCACTGCAATTTTAGATGATTCGTTCTCCGTGGTGACGGAAATCATCTTGAGGAAACCTGCATATTTGAGAAATTAAAGACAAACATATTTCGAAGATGTGAAGTCTGCCAAAACATTTTCAGATATGAGACGACACCTGAACCCAGGAGTTGGACTTATATAGGCTATAACTTTACATTACTCTGTATAAATGATTTTTACCGTATATGGACTGTTGTTTTCTCTAAAAGTATCGTCGCTTCCGACCCATGAGCTTTCTGTCTTGTCTTGACTCTTTCTTTGGAACAGATTGTCATATTCGTTACACAATCTTGCCAGCTCTTCTTCTGTGAACGGGTTCTTAATTAGAATATACCCGTTATCCCTATAGAACTGCTTTCGTTCCGGCGTTAGTCTTACCATTTTGATGCTGAAAATGTTAAAAGAAATAAATGTCAACAAAATAAACTACAGAATGTTAAATAGTTGCTTAATGCTGATGTGTTTCGTATGGTGAGTGTAGAGATCCGGAGACACTTTGTACTGGAAACGGGACATTCCATCTTAGTCCTCAGGGGCGATATATAGCGAAACGCATCTACATTTTGATTCTTAATCAAGGACAGACGTAGACATGACTATGGGCCATAGCATCCATTTACCATTATGTGGACTGCATTCTCGTTTGTCACCCTTTTTCTATAAAAATAAAAATAAACTTTTCATTTTTTTCTAGATGAACTAGAACTTTAATAGATGTTAAAATGGTTTAGGTAAGAATATAGTGGTAGAAAAATAAATCTAGAAGCAATACACTCCCAGTCATAATAGAGCCGGGATAATTATAGACTGTGAGGCGTGCGGTGTCAAATGTAACATATTTCGTCAAAAAAGAAGGATTCGATTAAGAGAGCAATCTTTCTCAAAAAAGAACAATACTACAGAAACTACACTGACCTGTATCTGCAGACTGTTTACACTTTCATGGAATTGGGAAAGTTGACAGTTGTTTCAGTAGTGCCGTAAAACTTGGTCCTTTTTCCATTTCAATTTAAATTAGATTTTTAGTACTTAAAAATATACAAATAAATAAAAAGTATAACGTCATATTATCGTAGCTGCAATTGCTTCATTTTTAAAGGTGTACGGAATATAAAAAATTCAAGTAACGACAAGAATGTCTTCTAAATAGTTACATTGAAAACTTTAAACCTTTTTTTCTACCCTTAGGGGTGAAATTTTTCTTTTAATGTAAAAAAAAATTATTTAAATCGGTCCAGCTGTTTCTGAGAAATCGGTAAACATACATTTTGATTCTTAATCGATGATAAATGTAGGTTTTTATCTGCCACAGCATCCAATTTAGGTGGACTGTGTGATCGTTTGTCACCCTTACTTCTTTATAAATACTTAAAAACCTTTGCGTCGAATATAGAACCTCAACATTTAAACTCGGTTAAAAACTAAAGCATCCTATTAATAGGGGAATCTTTAAAAAAACACGCCAATGTAAATTTACAATCGGGGTCTTGAATATAACTGCAAATTTTAAAATCTTTAAAATAACATATCATTCCTAGAGGATATTATAAATCATGTAAAGAGTACATAGTAGTATAATAACCCCTTTTAAATATTTTTTTGGGTTGAAAGATGCGCTGTTATTTTTTAAAGGTTCTTAATACTAGAAATACTAAAATGAAAATAACTCACAGTTAAAATTATACTAACTTACTTACTTTTATTATCTGAAAATTTGGACGCACTGTTTCTTGACGTCAAAAATAGGTATATATTAATTACTAACAAACACAAACGTATTATTAGGCAGGAAAAGAGCTTCTGGTAAAATTAAATCGTCTACGACCTCTACGAAGACGTATCCGTCATCAATAAATATTATACAATAAGTAAATATTATATATGAGAAATAATTGAACACTATTAACTCCTTATTTAATAATTACTCCTACTGTTTCTTCTTAAAATAAATATATTTTAAAATACTACTTTAACCTCCTAGTGCTAAATTTTTCTAGAAACGTCTTATATTTAAGTAAAACATGCTGATTTATGTAACACTGTTATAAAAAGTTGTCTTTTAACTCACTGGAATTTAGACAATGACCAAATTACTACACCTAATTACGATTGTGAGCAAAATTGATATTACAGTTATAGACAGCGAGGTCTTTAATGTAATCGTTAACGATAAGCAATTTAAGTAACATAAAAACAAGATTTGTTTACATTTGAAAAATTACTATCAACAAGTTATTATATTGCAGTATACATTCATTATCTTAAGCATTACGTAACGATTGATAATAAAATGACTTAGTTATTCACTTTGAATTAAAGTATTTAAACGACTTCAAGAAAGGAAGAGGTTGTCAATTGACTGTATGTTTTATATTACGCGATATCATCGTCAGTTAAAACAATTTTAACAATTCTTTTTTGCTAAATAGGGTGGTTCTATATAAAAATTGAAGAAAAAATTCCTCCTAAAGAGTAGAAAATAGGTGATGAAAATTTTAATGCTTAATTTAGACGACATAAGATTTTTTATAGTACAAGTGTGACAAATGAGCACACGGTCCACCTGATGGCAAGTGGATGCTGTGGCCCATAGACATCTACATTTATACTCAATTAAGAGTCAAAATGCAGATGCGTTGTCACCCCTGAGGACTAAATAAGATGTAATGAATCGTTTCCAGTAAAAAGGGTCTCCGGTTCGCTACAATCAACATACGAAACTCAGCAGTATTGAAGTGCTATTTTACGCTGGTATTCTGTGAGAGCGTGGTCCTATTGAGCTCTGTGACCCATTCATGCTACAACTGTGACCCATTCATGCTACAACTATAATATAGCTGCAGTTTGACTCTACCACGTATAAATAAATTTAAATAAAACTCATTTTACGGATATTTTCGCATTTAATAAAATTAGTCTCTTTAGTAGTTGAAATTGTTTAATTTTAAAACTAAACCTGATACAATCCGTAAAAAAAAAGTTTTATTAAATGTGGTATTCGCGTAAATATAAGAAATTATAACGATATGAGGTCATGATATTGCTTAGTCCACCTAAATAAAATAATTTCCACATCGATACAAATAAATAAAATTGAAGTGTCTGTTTGTAATATCAAAATAACAGTTTTTTACTAAATGCATATGAAAATTATATACGGTATTTATAATAAAAACACAATTTTAAAAAAAATTGTCTGTCTGTCTGTCTGTTTGTTCCGGCTAATCTTCGAAATAGCTGGACCGATTTTGACGGAACTTTCACTGGCAGATAGCTGATGTCATAAGGAGTAACTTCGGCTACTTTTATTTTAGAAAGCTAATTAGAGTTCCGCGCAAAAATATTAAAACCTTAAATTCACGCGGGCGAAGTCGCGGAGAACAGCTAGTAATTTAATATTTTATGAAGTCGTTGCCAAGACTATATGTATATGTATCTAAGAATTAAAGCCCGATTTTGAAGACATGATGATTTTTTAAATTCGTTTTAGGTTTTGAGTGGTTTTAACTTTTAAAAACTTCAATTATTAGAAGATAGATAGGCATATGGGCCACAACATTTAATTAACTATTATGAACGATGTGTCCTTTTCTTATTATAAATAAAACAATAATACAACTTAAATTGAAAATTTTTAAAACCCCCGAAACAAAAAAGCTGATAGCCTTGAAATGGCTGAACCGATTTCGATAAAACTAATATCTAAGATGTCTAAGAACCACTGCTAGAAAACCTGCCTTTAAATAAAAAAAATCACACCCAAATCGGTTCACCCCTTTAAGAGGTACGGTGCCACAGACAGACACACAGACAGACATACAGACACATAGCGGTCAAACTTATAACACCAGTCTTTTTACGTCGGGGGTTAAAAAGAAAAAACATTTATTACCCTATCAAATCCCACAGTTAGAGATTATTATTTCACTGTAGTATTGCTGCTTGTTACTATTATTAAACCAGATATTAGTATTTTACTAAGTACTACTACTTCCTCTCTCTCTTTCTCTCCTCTCTGTCTCGTAATACGCTAACACTCTACATGTAAATTATGAATATCCTCCGATTTATTACAACTTTCACATTACGGCGATGCCATAATTTCTTTCTTTTATAAAACTGATGAGACAAACAAACATACATATACCATCCATACCACCTGGATGATTGGCGGTCCACCACTGTGCGATTTAGAAGAAGTTTTCTTCCTCGCACAACTTCCTTGTGGAATCGATTACCACCAGTGATTTTTCCGGACCGAACCAGGGACCTTCAAGAAAGAGCCTACTCCTTTCTAAAAGGCCGGCAACGCACCTGCACTTCCCTGGTATTGCGGTTGTTCGCGGCGGCAGACTTACCATCAGGTGAGCCGCATGCTCGTTTGCCCCTCTTCTATAAAAAAAAACAGTTTACCTGATAGTAAGTGTATATAGTATACATATTTATCTTTAATCGTCCATAACCATACGTATTGAATCAGTCATCATCATGATCGTTGCGTTCAAGTCCACTGCTGAACATAGGCCTCCAAGATTGCCTCATAAGAAGAATTTTGCCACAGTTGCCACTTTTGGTAGGTGGATTGGCAACCGTAGTTTTTTATTATTTTATTACAAGCTCCAGTGGGGAGCACAAATTGATAAAGTAACTTTGAAATAAAGATCTGCAATCTTCGCTATTCGGATGAGAAAGCTGACTAATAAAGCAAGAGCTAAATTAGTCTGTTTTGCTTACTATTACAGTATCATCTCATAAGGTATATTACTCTGGGGATCTGCATCTACATTGGAAACAATTTTCGTTTGCAAAAGCAACCGATACAGATCTACAACTTGGAGCCTCGCGAGTCGCTATGTAATTTTGTCACTTACGTTGTTTATTTTATTTTATTTTTGAGGACATAGTGCATATGCGGAAAAATGTAAAATTATTTAACAAAATACGAACGGATGCCTCCTGTACAACGAGTTGCGATGATACTCTAGAGATTCCTAAACTTAGATTAGCTAAAACTAGAAAGACTTTTTTGAGCAAAATCATGGAATTTTGAAATAAAATCTCTAAAGTATAGCGAAAAATAGATAAAAAAATCTTGTTATGAAAATATTTTTGAAGTGAAAACTTCTTCAGCATCGTTGTGATTTGAAACTGATGAAACGAAAAGCGATACTAAAAAAACAAGGTATACATGTATAGATTTAGCCTGTGAGAGAATGAGATAGAATATATAATAATAATATAATTATTATATATAAAATAATATATTGTGTTAATCAATAGCGTAGTAAACATCAGCTCCGCATTAGATTCGTAATTAAAATAATATCAGCGTGTTAATATTAATTATTATGTAAAACTTAAAGTAGACAATACAGTTGTGCTCATTAAATGTTATTTACATTTGTTATAAGGACTAAACAGAAAAAGTGGAAAAAACTGTGTGTATTGTGAATTTCACCAATTAACAATCTATGGCTACATTTCATAAAATAAAACAAGTGTTTTAAACATAAATATTAGCCAGTAGTGACTGTGAGCAATATAAACTATAAGTTATTTAACGAAAAACTATAAAATTATATTTGAAAAGACGGTACAAAACAAACTTTGGTGCGCGTTTTATACTGTGGCTCGTGATTGGTGGATTCATTGAACTGTCAATCGGTTATCTCTATTGGTCAGTTGACCATATTCTTCTATCCGCATATGCTTGCATTTTCATATATATTTCTGCAATCGCTCGTTTGGCTCCAGCCGGATAGGTTCGAAGATTGACACCAAACTGTCGGGGTTCAAACCTACCCTGCTTCTTACAAGTTCAGATTTTGTTTTTTATTTTATTAAATTTTTATTTATATTTTATTTAAATATTACACAAGATGACATTAAAATGCGATAACTGTAAAAGGATATTATTAGTAAGAATTACATAACTTGTACCAATTGCCAGAACTTCTATCACATAGATTGTACAAGTATAGGAAAAGGTTCTACTTAATGCATACAGAAAATAGAAAAAATTAAAATGCGATTGTAAATACAATAAAACAGATCCTACTAAATTCAGGTTAATATTCCTACTGAAAATTCTTTTATTCTCTCAGTGAAATAGATATGGAAACTCTGCAAGAATCTTTAATTATATTACTCAGAGAAAAACAAAACAGACTTCTCAAAAAATCTGTCTACATCGTATATGTCTATTAATGATATCGCTATTGGTTCAAGAAGCTCAAATAGTCTTCCAGATCTCAGTCAAATAATAACTACTGATAATTTGCTAATATTAAAACGGAATTGATGAGGTTACAAACAGAACTTAACATAGCCAACAATGAAATTAAAACTTAAACGCATTAAATTTAGAACTAAATAGGAAAAATCAAGAGCAACAGAAAATTATAGAATTATACAAAACCATAAATATAGATGAATTAAACACTAGTAAGGCTCTAATCAACCCATGCATGTCTACCCCGCTCAGCAATCAGTCTGAAAATTGTATCCCTCTTCCAGAAAGGAATTACAAATGAAGACTGTAATAAAAGCACATTGCAACTATACCCATACATGTGAATAAAAGAGACTTCACCTATAGAAATAACAAGAGCGATACATCTAAGCTCTTAATTATACAGAGGACACACATTTAACACCAAACCCAATATATGTATAATCAGCAGTATAAGTAACCACAAGCAATCTTCGGTAATAAGAAACAACCTCATGGAGCAGAGCGCCGCATGCTGTCACTATCGCACACCAGGCGGCGACATAGACCAGCTGTCACGTGGATTGCAGGATAAGCTAAATTTCACTCTAAATGATTATTGCATACTTATGATAGGAGATACTGATTTTAACGTTTCCAAAATTATAAAAATATTGTATATATGTTAAAGAAACGCATTTTGGCTGTACAACACACAAACATTATTATTTGTTTACCGACATATAAATATAGCTAATTTTAATCTCTTCAATAAAAGAATTGAACAATTCATTAATTTGTTATACTCGGATAATAAAATACACAAATACTGCTGTATATTGACTCAAACAAACATTTAGAATATTCATATACTATGTTTTCGAAATATTCAGGCAAAATAAATATAAATGGTGTTTATATTGTCTTGAATGACTTATATAAATTAATGTCAGATATTGCAAAAGAACAGCCAAACGCAAATATTGTTATTAAAAGTACTCTTGTCCTGTTAGTCCGGTGAAGGAAAGAAAACACCTTGTTGTTCTTTCGTTCCTTTACAGGATACTAACAATAAACTAAATAATATACAAGCACAAACAGATCTAACTGGTCTTAATATACTTCACCAGAATATTCAGGCATAAGGTCTAAACTCAACCAGATAGAAGTTCTAATAACTATGGAAAACATTGATATTATGTGTATTAGTGAGACTTTTAAGGAAACAAGATGTTAATTTTCTACAAATTCCAGGTTAAAGTTGTTGACTCATATTGTAGAAATGAGTCCAGAGGAGGGTCTGTATTTATGTTAAAAATAGTATGGATTTTATTGCACTTCCCTGTATAAATCAATTAAGCTTAGATAAATACCTTGAATGTTGTGGTATACTGTTGCCAGAATTAAATTACATTATTGTTTGTTACAGAACCCAGACTCAAGTTTTGAAATATTTATAAAACATTGCATTTGTTATTACATAGAATTACAGTACGTTCAAGATATATGACTAAAAAGTAATAATAGCCGGTGACTTTAATATTAATCTACTGGAAAATACCCAAAATGTTTACTTTTAAAAATACTGTATTAAAATATAACTTAAAACTAACAATAAATGAACCAACTAGGATAACAATAAAATCGAAAACTTGCATAGACAATATCATAACAAATATTAAAGGTTGCAGCTCAAAAGTTTTACATTTAGGATTATCTGATCACTCTGCACAATACATAAACGTACCATGTAATCAAGGTTATATTGAAAAATATTGGTATGTACATAGGAGGAACGAAAATAAGTATTTAATTATCTTTCTAAAATATCTCTCTCAATTAAGTTTTTCTGAAGTTTTCGTATCGTGATGTCAATCAGGCGTATAACAGTTTCATTAGCTTATTCAAATTAATATACGATCTTTGCATACCTGTAGAAAAGGTTAGAACTTTTAAGAAAAAAAATTGGCAGACAGTTAGCATTAAAAGAGCGTGCAAAACTAAAAGAAACTTATACCAAAAATACTGAAATATAAGAAAACGAATTAATACCGTATTATAAGAAATACTGCAAAATATTAAAACTGTAACACGTTTAGCAAAACAAAATCAAATATAAAATTCATTAAAAATAGTAATAATAAAAATAAAGCTACATGGTACTTAATAAAAAGCAGACCACTTCACAAAACATATTCAAAACAACTATTAAAAATGTGACCATTGATAATACTAATATAACGGATGCAGGTGCTATAGAAGTTTTAACACTCACTTTGCTACCATTAACACTCAAACACGCCACAGATACCTACCCCTACCTTCTACACATCTACATAGCCTATATTTATCACCCGTTAACGCAAATGAATTGAAAAAATAGTCATAAACCTCAAAAATAAAAGAGTTGTGGCTACGACAATATATCGATCCAAATTATTAAAAATCCATAGAGTATATTAGTGAGCAGCTTGTTTATTTACTTAATTTAATGATAAAACTGGTACCTTTCCACATCAATTAAAAACAGCAAAAATCAAACCTTTGTTCAAAAAGGTTCAAATGTAATATTAAAGACTATAGGCCCATATCTCTTTTATCCAACTTCTCAAAAATATTTGAAAGAATCATCTACAATAGGCTTATAGAGTTTTTCAAAAAATATAGCATATTAAATAAAAATCAATTTGGTTTTCAGAAAAATAAATCTACTACACTTGCAATGTATGAAATACTTAAGGAAATTTGGGAATCTTTAAATAATAAAACTTCTTGTGTAGGTTTGTTTTTAGATATGTCAAAGGCATTTGACTGTGTAATATACGATGTACTATTAAATAAACTTGAAAGATTAGGTATACGTGGTTTGGCATTAAAACTGTTAGAAAGCTATTTAAAAGATAGAGAACAACTCACAGCTATTGAAAATTTGACAAAATCGGTAAACTTTCGAAGAAGTACAGTCTAAGCCAGTTAAAATGACACTAGGTCTGCCACAAGGGAGTATTTTGGGCCCTCTGTTATACTTAATTTATGTGAATGACTTGCCAAATGTTACTGATAATTGATGTGTTATGTTTGCTGATGATGCAACTATCTTTATACCCGATACTCAAATTAATTTTGAAAATAACATAAATAAAACCTTAAAAATAGCAGTCGAATGGCTTAGTAAAATTAATTTAAACGTAAATCTAACAAAAACTAAAATTATTCAATTCAGAAATTATAAAACAAAATCTTTAAATTTATATATTGCAGATACACCCAAATATACCCCAACCAACCCAACACCCAAATAGAAACAGTTGATAACATTAATTTGGAGTCATCATAGACTGTCATTTAAACTGGAAATCTCACATTGAAAAAATAAACAAAAAAATATCTAGCTACAGTTACACATTATCCATATTAGCAGAAACAACTCCTGACGTATCAAGGGCTGTATATTTCGGACAGGTATACCCTCTATTAGTTTACGGCATTATTTTCTGGGGTAATTCTACAAACGTGCAGTCAACATTTATTCTACAAAGCGATGTCTGCGGATCATTTATAATATGTACGCAGACGATACCTAAGAAATGTATTCAAAGAAAAAGGCTATCTCACTCTTACTAATATTTACATCTTAGAAATTTCAATTTTTATCAAACAAAATAACAACCATTTTCAGATTAAATCTAACTTGAATTCACGTCCAATGCGTAGTCAATATAAGAACAATTTATGTACACCTAAAATTAATAATTACATGTATTATAAGAGCACCTTTTGTACAGGTATTAAAATATTCAATCATCTGCCACCTGATATAAAAACTATGGACTTGCAAGATTTAAAATACACCCAAAAAGTGGTTAATATGTAATGTGTTTTATAATTTAAATGAATATTTTAATACCAAACATTAATTTATATAAAGTTTTATTTCTTAATTATTGCATACCCGATATGGGTAAACTGTGTTACATTTAATTGCAATGTCACCTGCAAATTGCATACACAGCTTATTGGCAATAAATATTCTGATTCTGATTCTGATTCTGATTTGAAATACAGTGTAATAAGCGACAGTAGTCTAATGGCAAGGTGTGACGTCGAACTCAAAGGTTGTGGGTTGAACTCCATTTTTTTTAATCTTACCAATAGTGGTTAAAGGAAATATTAGTATTGCTAATAGCATTGCTAGTATTTCAATGATGAAAATAGTATGTTATGTGAGTGAGATGTTATAAAATATAGAAATAATAGTGTTTATATTTAAAATTTCTATTTTTCGCTACATTATGGTGGTGTACTTATTTAATTATGTAATAGGATACAAGAGTGCATTTATTCGCCAACAAACTGTCTTTACAGTTTAAGGAAGTTATATTGTTATGTACTGTTTTTGTAAAGATAGCAATAAATTTAAAAAAAAAAACATAGTTTCCTATTATTTCTCTTGTGCGGTTCTTTAAAGATATTAAACATAAATTTTAATGTTAAATAAACAATAAAAAAATGATCAAATAAATTAAATTAACCATATTGAATAAAATTATCTTAATATACCAAACTATTTATACCAATCCACGATTTCATAAATTCATGCCATCTAGCGTCTATTGTACGTACCGCCTTGATTCAATCAAATTTGTTCGATGAAAAGACTTTACCTATAGAATGAAGTAGATGGTGCTATCACAAAGCAATTTTATTAGAAAGAAATTATTCTTTTGATTTATTACACTAAAATTAAGTCTAAAAATAATAATTGTAACATTAATTTACTATAAAATTAAACTTTGATCTAATATTTTATGCCGCACTTGTGGTTGGAAATGACCATATTAATTAAATGATTTGCTGTGAAATATTTTTATTTTATATAAGGTCGAGGAAAAGTTTTTGTATTTTATATACAAATTCAAGAATTTTTTCATAGTTTAATTACATTTAATTACAATATATGTATATGTGCCATTTGTTCGATAACTTATTGCCATCTTATAGGTAGACATAATCCCGTTGCTGTAGAAATCTTGAGATTTTTGATTAAAAAAAAATGCGACAAGTAGTTTTGACAGTCCTCTCTTGATGACACTATCCAAAGAATTCTGAAAAGACCGAAACAGGTGAAAAGCTGTAGGTGCAAGGTTAGGACTATATGATGAATATATTTGCACTACCCAACCACGCTCTCTCAATTTTCGATGAGTGGCCAAAGATGTGTGTGGTCTGGCGTTATCATGACGAAAGACCACCTTTTTTCTGCTGATCAATTCCGGCCGTTTTCTCAATTTCTTCCTTGAGTCTCATTATTTGTTGGCAATTGAGATCTGAGTCGATGGTTTTGCCCGGCGGTAAAAGCTCATAATAAACAATGTCCTTCCAATCCCACCATACACACAGCATCACCTTATTGAGTATTAATCCGGGTTTTGCTACAGTCTGTGAAGCTTGACTACCCTTTGACCATGATCTTTCGCAAGTCCTTGTCCGTAGAGATCCACTTTTCTTCACCAGTGATCAATCTTTTCAAAACTGGTTCGATTTCATTACGTTTCAATAGAGAATCGCAAATGAGTAAATGATTTTGAAATAAGAGGTTTCTTTAAAGTGAGCTCATGGTACCCAAATATCGAGCTTTTTGTATAGCCAGACTTTTTCAAATGGATCAAAACTGTTTTGTACTCAATTCTCATTCTTCGGCTATATTGTAACATTTTATACCAATCTTGTTTATTAAAAATGGCATCGACTTTATTTATACGTATAAAGTCGATGGCATTTTTTAAAAATAGAGCAAGATTGGTGGAGCGACCACAGCGAGTTGCATCTTTGATATCAAAATTCCCGGACTGAAAACGCTAAAAAACTAGAAGCTCGCTTCAAAATTTTTCTATAAATTCTATTAAAACATACTTCAAGCCGCCGAAGAAGATTTGTCAATTTTTA
This sequence comes from Parnassius orleans, assembly GCA_029286625.1. Lineage (NCBI taxonomy): Eukaryota > Metazoa > Arthropoda > Insecta > Lepidoptera > Papilionidae > Parnassius > Parnassius orleans. The sequence continues at coordinate 84,228 of JAGSMP010001061.1, read as the reverse complement.
CCATCCGTCAAGTGTAATATCCCTCTACAAGATGCAGGAGTGTACAAGCGTGATTGCGAATGTGGTCTCTTACATAGGACGAAACAAAGATCCATTAGAACCTGCGTGAAAGAACATATAGCTGACGTGAGCACCGACACTCTGGGAAGTCTGCAGTCTGTGAACATGTTCAAGATCGTCCCTGTCATTACATCAGATTAGATAGACCACAAATCCTCGCAAAAGAACACCGATTCACACCAAGGATGATACGCGAGGCTACTGAGATTAAAAAGCATCCTAATTTCAATAGAGAAGATGGATGGGTGCTACCATCTGCTTGGGATCCTATAATTAACAAAATTAAATCCAAACCCAAGCATACCACTGCAAGAATTCAAGATACTGTTAGCTCATTCTGCGTAGATCGAACCAAAAATTAATTTTAAAAAACTGAAGGTAGCCGAGCTAACTCGTGACATCGGGACGTCAAACATCTCAGTCCCCCCGTGACCATGGGTTGCTGTAAAGCACCCGAAACGTCGGGAATTAAAATATTAAATTAAACGCCATAAAATCCGTAAAAAATAGTTTTATTCAATGTGTAGGGTTCGCGTAAATATAAGAAATCATTATTTTTTACTTTTTACTTTTTATTTTTCTTTTTCTTAATATTTTATATTTAATGATTTAACCAGCCAGATACAAACAGTACAACCAAAGAGAATTTTGTTCTTTTAGAAAAATAAGATCTTCTTTAGACGCCAGCAAATTATTTCACTTCTTCGCTCGCTCGCATGCTTAACGAGGAAGCAAAGAGCTTAGTTTGAGAGACGGAATGATAAAAATGAACAAACAAGCTTAAAATCGGTCTGCGTATTAATAGTATTGGATACCATACATACATATATACTTGACGCCTGTAATCCCAGATATGGTTGGCAGAGTCAAAAGAGCAGCGAGTTACTCTCACCTCTAGCTAAAAATATGGGTTAAGGTAAAATTTATAAAAGAAGTAATAGTTTAACGTGGTAAAGCCACGCTGCAGCTATATTATGATTGTAGCACGAATGGGTTGGCTCTACCGTGGAAGGACCACGCTCTCACAAAAAAACAGCGTGAAATAGCAGCTTAATCCTCTGTGTTTTGTGTGGTGAGTGTAGACAACCAGAGACCATTTTTAATCGAATTCAAAAAAAGAGGAGTTACTCAATTAGACTGTATTTTTTTGTGTGTCACCTCAGAACTTTTTTTAGGTGAACCGATTTTTATGATTCTTTTTTATTTAAAAGCGGGTGTTTTTCATGTGGTCCCGTATAAATTTAATCAAGTTATGACCAGTAGTTTTTGAGTTATTCTTAATAATAATACGTATTTAATTGACTTCGACTACATTGATGATGTTCTCATTTTATTTATATTGAAGTCGGTTGTACAAAATTTTTAATTTTACAACTTTTTACCGGTAACATTCCATCTTAGTCCTTAGGGGTAACAAGGCATTTTGAGTCTTAACTGAGGATAGATGAAGATGTTTATGAGTCACAGCATCCAATTTCCATCAGGTGAACTCGTGCTGTTTATTAACCTTCTGCTATAAAAATGTTACACAGCTGGCACATTCCTTTTGTTATTGGTTTATACGTACCAGACAAACATGAGATACATGAGTGCCTAGTCCCTAGCTAGCAGTGTGCATTTTATGAACAGTGAAGAAAGGAAAGAGGTTAATGACCAAACCTCATTCAACGCGAACTAGTATTTAATCAATACATTATCAACCAAATGTTAATTACTGCGCGCCATGTCGCATTATCATTTATCGCCACTGCAGTGAATAGCCCTGTCACTGCTGTCAGTAGTGCACGTGCTCTAATTGAATTTACTTATATATTATATTGTGATTGTAATTACTTTGCTAATTTATATTGTTTATATGCTTTTAGGGTTTAATTACTTATTTCAATTACAGCCTATAAAACTTCACTGCAAAACATAGGACCCTCCCATAGATTTTTATATAGAATAAGGGTGACAAGAGCACAGTCCACCTGATGGTAAGTGGATGTTGTGGAATAAAGACATCTACACCCATCCTCCAATAAGAATAAGAATAAAATGGAAATGCGTTGTCACTCCTGAGGACTAAAATGGAATGCCTCGTTCAGAAAAAGGTTTTTATAGAATAAGGGTGACAAACGAGCACACAGTCCACCTGATGGTAAGTTGTTGCTGTGATACAGACATCTACATCTATCTTCGTTTGCGAATTTAAATGCAGATGCGTTGTCGTGAGGACTAAGATGCCTCATTTCCAGTAAAGGGTATCCGGTTCTCACTCACCATACGAAACACAGCATTAAGCTGCTATTTTACGCTGGTATTCTGTGAGAGCGTGGTCCTTCTCCGGTCGAGCCGACCCATCGTGCTACAACTATACTATTAATATAGCTGTAGCATGGCTCTACCACAAAAATTTCCGGTTCTCTACACTACCATAACAAAACACAGCATTATTCTGCTGTTTTATGCCGATGTTCTTTGAGAGTGTGTTCTTACCCTGGTCGAGCCGACTTATTCGTGCTACAGTTATAATTTGGCTGCTGCGAGGTTCTACCACGTAAAAATTTATTGCCTCAAAGGAAGGATGTTTTTTGCATCGCTTGACAGACGGGTTGCAACCGCAATTTACTGTTATTTTGAGCTGTTGTAAGGAAGATGAAGGTGACCTTTGCTTTTTCTTCTAATTTTAGTTTCCTGTCGCCTCATGACACCCACGTGGGCGAGGTAGATATTCTTACACCACTTTTACACGGTTGACTTAATTATACAAATTATTTGATCACATGCGGTAGTAGTGTGTGGTAAAAATTCAGTCCCTAAGAAAAATTCATTCCGCGGCTGATGTAAGAGGAGACAGTTGACTCAGTCCACCTTAAACATAGCGGTATAACCATATCGTTTACCGTTACCGTTACAGCCGAACATAGGGCTTTCCTAGATTTACCTCTTACGGGAGATTTTGCATAGTTGCCACGCTTTGCAGCTACGTCGTAAGTATAGCAGGACGAATCGAACAGTTAGGCAGGATGGCAACCGCATTCTTTTACTACCTGAATATTATTAGAAGAGGCTGGTTTCTCTTGTTGCCCTTTAACGCCTTCTACGAAATGATACGGGCTAGAAGATACTTACACCACCAGTACACGGTCAATTGTATTTCATTGCTGAATAATATTTTTACTATTATAAGCCAATGCTTGATTGATTCCACCCAATAGTAAGTGATGATGCAGCCGAAGATGATACAGTGCACTGATTTAGCTTAACAAAAGCCTATTCACTCTTGGCTTGAAGACACTAACATTATAATCGGATGGAAAGACTATGGAAAGATGCTGGCAGATAGTTCCACTTTTGCTGTACGCATTATGAACGACGAAGCAAACCATTTGGTTTGAATGCGAGGTATGTCAACAACAAAGGGTGGTGACCGGCTTAGCGTCTGGTGGTCCAATTTTGGAATGGAGAGGAGGAATTAAGTCGAATTAAGTTCGAGCGCATACTATTCTGAAATGTATCCTGTAAAATCGAAAGACTGGCAAATTTCCGCCTGTGCTAGAAGCTGGTGATGTTGGTTCTAACCATATTTTGTCAAAGCCGCTAGGTGGCATTTTGCAGCATCAGTCCATATATGGCAGCAATACACCATGCACGTAGTTACTAGCAATAAGGCCTAAAAGACACTCGTTTTCAACACGAAAGATTAAAGATTAAAACGAGGAGTTACCTAGTTAGCGTATAGTTGAACCGCATTAACAACGGCAAACATTAAACTTACGAAGCGAACTAAACGTAGCAGACTTGTTTGAGACAAATTGCTTTACAAATGTTTGGATTGTCGAAGCATATAGTCTGACGTAATCAGTAGTAACGTGAAATTTATAGGCAATTTAAAATCAGGTCCCATCCGCAGAGATCGTGGTCCTGGCGATTTTAACGCCCACCACGCCGAATGGCTCGGTTCACGTTTAACCGATCATGGGAGATCTGTTTATGACTTTGCTTTTGGCATATGGTCTGACACAGCTGGTTACTTGCCTACGCGGATTCCAGATGGAAGACCATGTACCTTCCTGTTGGACCTTCTGCTGACCTCTCATCCGGACAGATATCAGGTTTCGTCGATGCCCCTCTCGGCTCTTCGGACCATTGTCTGATCGGATGTGGTGCCACCACGCCTCGCGGTTGCGTTTGCAGGTTGCCGCCGTGTTTGGCATTACAGGTCGGCGGATTGGGACGGAATGCGGTCTTTGCATCCCACCCATGGGGCGGGTTTGCTTCTCGCCGGATGATCCAGCGCTGTTGTTGACTTGTCACTGATGTGGTACTACAGGAATGGAACTATTTATTCCATCATCTGTACCCATCGGAGGCAGATCGCAGCCTGGTTTGGTCGCTTCAAGACTGCATTACGCAGTAAGCAGGAGTGCTATCAGGCCTGGGCTGAGGCTTCGGCGGCTCGGGATGTAAACACCAGCATTTTTAAAAGAAGTATAACTTGCCCAGGTCCTTCAAAGTGTTATTGCCAAGGCAAAGTCTGATACATAGGCAGAATTGGCGAGAAACTAGCCGCCTTCCTTCGGGAACCCGTGCATTCTGTCTCTCGCCAAGGCTGTCCAAGGAATTTGTGGCCATCATCACCATCTCTGCACAGGAGGACGACTCATTGCCCACGCCGCAAGAAAAGCCGACTTTAGGCTCACTTTTGCGTCCAACTCGACTTTGATGACGGGGAACACACCGCCGATCATCCCGCGGTGTGAGTGCTCCATGCCGGATGCGGTTCTCACAGCGCTCGGTTCGCAGCACTTTTCCCTGGACATTCACAAGTCGAGTGGGCCTGACGGAATTCTCAATTGTGCTGAGGACGTGTGCCCGGAGCTGGGCACCGGTTCTAACGCGTCTTTTCCGGTACTCCTACCCCAGGCGTAGTCCCGAAATCATGAAGACAGCTTTGTCCAACTGATCCCTAAAAAGGCGACTGCTGACCCGTCCAACTACAGGCCTATAGCCATCACCCCCTTGTTCTCCAAAATAATGGAGTCCATTATAAACTGCCAGCTCATGCGGTACCTTGAGGATCACCAGCTGATTAGTGACCGCCAATACGGTTTTCGTCGGGGTCGGTCAGCTGGTGATCTTCTGGTCTACCTTACTCATAGATGGGCGGAGGCAGTAGAGTCCAAGGGAGGCATTGGCCGTTAGTTTGACATTGCGAAGCTTTCGATCGGGTTTGGCACAAAGCGCTTCTTTCAAGCTCCTTCCTATGGGCTTCCTGAGAAATTGTGCAATTGGATCACCAGCTTTCTTGCAGATCGGAGCATCAAGGTCGTTGTAGACGGTGCATGCTCCGACTACAAGCCGATTAACGCTGGTGTTCCACAAGGCTGCGTGCTATCACCAACGCTGTTTCTTCTGCATATCAATGATATGTTGCAAACCGGTAGCATTCATTGCTATGCGGATGATAGCACTGGTGATGCTCTATACGCCGGCCGTGCGAATATTTCTCGGGAAAACGTCGCCGAGTACCGGAACAAACTTGTGTCTGAAGTCGAGTCTTTGCTGAACAAAGTCTCGGATTGGGGGCGACTAAATCTAGTCCAGTTTAATCCTCAGAAGACACAAGTTTGCGCGTTTACCGCTAAAAGAACCCTTTGTCGTATCTCCTCAGTTTCAAGGCACTCCCTTGTTGCCGCAGCCAGTATCGGAATCCTCGGCGTCGACATTTCGAGTGGCGTGCAGTTTCGCGGTCACTTGAAGAGAAGGCCAAATTGGCCTCTAAAAAGCTTGGCGTGCTCAGCAGAGCGAGACAGTATTTCATGCCGGCACAACGCCTGCAACTTTACAAGGCGCAGGTTTGGCCTCACATGGAATACTGTTCCCATCTCTGCTGGGGCCCCAGTGCCAGCTCCTTCCACTTGACCGCATCCAGCGCAGAGCGGCTCGAATCGTCGACGACCGAGTCCTTTCCGATCGGCTCGATTCATTGGCGCTGCGAAGATGTTGCATCTCTTTGCATTTTCTTTCGCATTTACCACGGGAGTGCTCTGAGGAATTGTTCGGATTAATCCCAGCCGCCAAATTTCACGAACGCACATCGCGGCAGAACTCCTGATACCATCCACACCATCTGGATGATTGGCGGTCCACTACTGTGCGATTTAGAAGATGTTTTCTTCCTCGCACAACTTCCTTGTGGAATAGTTTACCACCAGCGATTTTTCCGGACCGATACGACTTAGGGACCTTCAAGAATAGAGCCTACTCCTTTTTAAAAGGCCGGAAACGCATCTGCAATTCCCCTGGTATTTCAGTTGTTCATGGGCGGCGGTAGTCACTTACCATCAGGTGAGCCTCATGCTCGTTTGCCCCTGTCCAATAAAAAAAAAAAAAAAAAAAAATCAACTAATAAGATACTTTTTTTATAGAACAAAGTGACAAACGAGCACACAGTCCACCTGATGGAAAGTGGATACTGTGGCTCATAGACATCTACATCTATCCTCAATAAAGAATCAAAATGCAGATGCGTTGTCAGCCCTGAGGACTAAGACGGTTTGCCTCGTTTCCAGTGAAAAGAGCCTCCGGTTCTATTCACTCACCATACGAAACACAAAAGCATTAAGCTGTAATTATGTTCTGCTATTCTGTGAGAGTATATACTCTGGTATTCAACGCAAAACTAGGCACAAGAGAGAACGGTAAGCTGAAGGTAGAGAAATTTGGAAAAGGCAGCTGACCGATTTCATGGAGAAAGAGGGATTCTTTATGATGAACTCTTTCTTCCAGAAGCGGCCCCACAAGAAGTGGACCTGGTCGAGCCCCGACAGTTTAACAAAAAATAAGATTGACTTCATTATGACGACTAGACGCCAACTATTCAGTGATTGCTCATTGATCGCGAGGGTGAAAACCGGCAGCGATCATCGAACTGTGAGAGGCACACTGAACCTAAACGTTAAGTTGGAGAGTTCACGTCTAATGAAGTCAACGCTCCGTCCCCCTCGTGATTTAATCCAAAGTCCCGAAAACTTTTAGCTCGAGTTACAAAATCGTTTTCAGTGCCTAGAAGATTGCAATGCAGTGGACGATATAAATGACAAGTGAAACTGTACATGCGGTTGGAGCTAAGTTTTGCAAGACTTGCCGCAGAAGAACAAAAACTCTCCGATCACACTCTTAATCTCATGACTGTTAGACGGGAAATGAAGCTGCAGTCTTCAGCAGATTTGACAGCATACAGGCAACTGAACAGACAGATCTCTAAATGCATGCGGCGGGACTTACGCAACTTTAATACAGCTCGTATTGAAGAAGCGATCGAGCGGAACCAGGGCTCCAAAGTCTTTGCTAGAGATCTGTCGGCCAGACAGAGCCAAATGTCGAAGCTGAAGACCGAGTGTGGCAGCGTCTTTTCCGAGACACCTGAGATTGTGAGTGAGATTGAGAGGTTCTACGGGCAGCTGTACACATCATCGTTGGAGCCACATGCAAGTGTGAGTAACAATTCAAAAGAAAGTCTTATCCGACACTATTCCGATGATATTCCGGACGTCAGTCTGAGCAAGATTAGAATGGCTCTCCAGCACCTTAAAACGGCAAAGCCCCAGGCGAGGATTTAATTGCAGCGGAGCTTCTGAAATCAGGTGGAAAACTGGTACTTAAAGTCCTTCAGAAGCTCTTTAATTCCGTCCTTTATGGTGCCACTACACCGGAGGCGTGGAGAAGGCGACAACGCTCTCTTGAAGAACTACAGACTGATTTCTCTTGTGAGCCGCGTCTACGTGCTGTTTCGAAAGTCATTACGAATCTTTTCGCACGGAGACTCAATGACTTCCAGCCTCCCGGACAAGCCGGTTTCGAAAAGCTTTAGCATCATAAACCACAAACCCTTCGGAAAATTGTACAAAAGACCGAGGAGTATAATTTGCCACTATGTCTTGCGTATGTGGACTATGAAAAGTCTTTAATGCCATCGAAATTTGGGCGGTGCCAAGTTGATTTTCGGTATATCGAAGTGCTGAAGTATTTGTACAGTACGGCTACTATCTCCGAAACTCTTCATTAATGCAGCGCATTGGAAGACATTTTCAAGCTAATGTACTGGAAAGGGTACGGTATTAACATCAATGGCGAGTACATCACCTACCTTCGATTTGCCGACGATATAGTTTTTACGGCAGAATCGCCGGAGGACCTAAGCACTATGCTCAATGACCTCAATAGTGTCTCCCAACGGATAGGTCTTAAGATGAACATGGACAAAACAAAAGTCATGTGTAACGTCCATGTCACACCTATGCCGGTAGTTGTTGGGAGCACTAAGCTCGAAGTTGTTGACAAGTATGTTTACCTGGGCCAAATAGTCCGACTAGTCCGACTAGCATTCAACTCGGCTGGGGAGCCTTCGGAAATTACGACAACTTCTCGTCAGGTATACTCAAAACTTGAAAACGAGATTGTACAATCAGCGTGTTGCCAATGATGACTTATGGGTCTGAGACGTGGTCCTTTACTGCTGGCCGTATGAAGAAGCTCAAGGTCGCTCAGCGAACTATGGAGAGGGCTATGTTCGGGGTTTTATGCGATAAACTTATATGATTCAGCTTTCTATCTCTTTCTTATTTTTTTTTACTGCTTTTCGTCTAGTGGTCGTAAACACGGCTGGTGATTGAAGTATTGGAATTCCGGTCAGGTAAAATTAGTTATTGTGTTTTTCTGACAAGAAATTCTTAGTAGCAGTCCGGAGTCATGAAGTTGGAAAGCACGTAAAGCCGTTGGTCCGGCGCCTGATCTCACTCCGGTCATGTCGGATTACCATCCCATCGGAATATGAGATTTAGGGAATAGAGATTGCACCTGTGCTTGCGCATACACTTGGGCACTATAATATTGTCCTGCGCAGATGGCTAGTCTCTGTTGAGACTGGCCGCCACGACCGAAATTAGGTCTGGAGGACACTATGTTCTTTTTATGTATATTTTTGTATGTTGTTACGCGATAGCATCGTCAATTATGAACCGATCTATATGATTTTTAAATAGGTTATACTTCAGGGATGTTCTCATCTTTTGGTGAAAAAATTTCACCGCTAAGAGGGGAAAAATAACAGTAACATTTTTAAGGTATTCTACTTAGGCAATATTAATTTAGGTAATGACCTAATGCGCTAGTGAAAGTAAGTAAACATTATAGGTGAAAGTAAGAAAGTATTAAACATAAAGTAAACATTTTAATTATTGTAACATATTATAAATAATGCCGCCCTTGTGAATTCACTCACAGAACATACGAATATGTCAACTTCCTCATGGATAAGGTTCATTAGTCTGGTGGCGCGAGTGCGGCGCCTCCTCAGCAAGTTGAGGGCGCGCGGCACCGCCAGCAGCCGCGGCCGCTGCCTTCGCCACACGTATTTCTCCGGGACATTCAAATATATACCTCCAAAAATAAGGATTGTCTATCTTTCTTCTTATTAATTGGAAAATATATGATACCATTGCGAGGTCCCGCCTAACACGGAGTTCATTATATCCCACCATACCTAAAACGAATAAGGTTGGTTATTAAGTGGGTAAAAGGATATACGCCATACTGTTTGAAATATAGAAAACTAATAAATTTGTTTTGAATTCTCTCCAGCATGAGACTATATTTAGTTTCATGCTGGAGCCCAGATAACCGCGTTGCACTCAAGCTGGCTCCTCACTAAGGCGTTATACAGTGCTACAATGGCTTTAATGTTAGTGAAACAACGAGCCCTGCGCAGTATGAAACCTAAGTTGCGATATGCTTTCTTGCAGATGTCCGCTATATTCTTTAGTTCAAAACGGGGTTGAAAATCAACTTAAGGCATTTCATTTTTTAAACCTTTGCCTTAGCTCTGACTTCAGAAGCAATTTTGTAGGAATTGTCTTATTCTTTTAATTTTGGGGTCTATTTTCACTTTTAATTTTTTTAATTTACAATAAAAGGTTTTATGTTAAACATTTCCTAGGGAGGCTGCAATGATGTAACTTGTAAAGGGTGGGAATGTTGAATTAGAAGTTGTAGCATTAGAGTTACTCATTGAATGTACAGAAATAACTAATAGAGCATGAATAAAGGACATGTAGGTATTTTAGTACCTTGTTACTCTACTTGGATAAGCTTAGTGGACCGCAATTAATGAAAATGTCAGCAAGTACACAAATCTCTTGTCTAAAAATAAATTGCTATGCTATATATTAACATAATTATAAGCATGCTCATATGTTAATATATGAATAGTATTCATAATTCATTTAAAAGTCCCGCTAGGTTTCTTTCTGGTTCTTCCCAGGACAAAGGTTTTTTTCCGAACCAGTGTTAAATGAAACAAAACAGTGACGTTCAATAAGTATTATTTATAATCTATATTGAATAAAAAAAGTTTCTGTTTCTGTTTCTATTACAGCATATGAAAATCTTACTGCTAAACAAAAGCCTCCCGCATAAGTTGATTCCTAGGCAATATTTGCCATAGTTGCCACGTTTGGTAGGCAGCCGCCGACTTTTTATTATTATTGATTGTTATTAAGAGAAACAATTCAATAAATCCATTACAGCCTATACAAGTCCACTGCTGAACGTAGGCCTCCTAACCCATAGATAGCCTAGGGGGGATTTTTACATAGTTGCCATACTTGGCAGCCTTATTTACATTAGGAACCTATGCTGCTGTCCATCTCCTGTTCAATTTCTGTTCGTCGCCTCTAACGACACCCACGTGACGATAAGGGGTAGTAAATATTCTTACACCGCTACTACACAGCTCTTTAGGGTTTCGTAGTTAAACAACAAGGAACCCTTATAGTTTCGCCATGTCTGACCATCCGTCCTTCCGCGGTTTTACTCAGAGACCCTAGGTGATACAAAGACCCTAGGATCCGGTTAGAAATATTGGTTTAAAGTGGTATTTTTTATTAGAGTCATGCTCTCCCCCTCCCCCACTAAGCCGCTGTTTCGGAAATATGAAAAGCATGTGCGATAGTAGTATACATAATGAAGTTAAAAGGAAAACTATCACAGCTACGTTGGCTTAACAAGTTAACGAGTAATGGTCGACTAACTTATAGTCTACACTTTTATTAGTAAAAATTTCGTTACAATTCCATAGAAAATTACCTAAAACTAACTGCATTATAATTTTGTAACCTTATGGTAAATTGTAAAAAATATTTTTTTTGACGAAAACGACTTATGCATTACTAACATAGCTAAATGTTTTCCTTTGTGGGGTAGGCAGAGAGGATATATCACCAAGAGACCGATCCTGAGCATAAGTGGTATACTTATGCTTAATTTTTAGGTAGTTTGTAGTAGTTATTGAAGGCCTACAGTAATTTCATTGGTGATACTCTTGGTGTACGCGGGCGGCTCTAAGGATGGTTTAGGGCAGTGGTAACCACCGCTACCTTAAACGGGAAGGTTCATTAGGGTCATGTATATCTTAGGGTTGCACTGCCGGGAACTAATAGATTGATAGGGAACTATGACCATTTTTGTACGAACTTGGCATGTGAATGATTTGATGTAGGTTATATTATTTTTAAAATGGATATAATTTTTTAATCTTTTTTGAATATCCCTATAAATCTGCTTGAAAAAGAATTCTTTCAGTTAATATCGTTCTATTTGGCCCCATTTTTAGTCGTAATAGCGGTCAAACCGCGAACTCTCTTAATATGCGCATAGTATCAAGAAAGCCTCTTCTAACTTCACGTATTGTGATGGGCAACGACGGAACCCTTCCTGTATAATGCGTATTAGGAGGATGCTGCTGTCTATCTTTTGTTTCAGTTTTTATCTGTTACCTCTTACAACACCAACGACATGATAAGGGGGAGTGGATTTTCTTACGCCCCCTTACATGGCAAGTGTATGAAGTAATAGTTTTCATAACCCACCAAATTGTTATAAAGCAATAAGCGTCTGCAATGATCTATTCTATGTAGAAAGTCATACATTAATATTTAATTACTATATTAGTTTTCATTATCATTTGATTTTTACTTTCATGTTTCATTGTTTGTTTTGTTTGTAATGCTTTACGTAAGTCATTAGTATTGCAAATATATTCGCAGAATGATTTGAGCGGTAATTACGATAACTGACTTTTATTTTTATTTTAAGGGCGAAAAGTAGATTGCGGAAGCCCGTCTGGCTACACTGCATGTATGTGAGCAATGAATGATAAGATGGATGAAGTATGCGAAATGATGTATGATAGAGGAATAGTTGTGTTATGTGTAAATGAGACGAAACGAAAGGAAAAGGATACCACTGCACATGGCATGTATACCGCTTACTGCTCTGGTGTAGACGAGACCGAGCGGGCATCCCAGGTAGTCGGTATCATTATTTCAGAAAGAATGGGTCAATGTGTGAAAGAGTATGAATGTGTAAGCCCGAGGCTCCTATGGATACGAATGAAAGTGGGCTTAAAGAAGTTGTTCGTGCTAAGGGTGTACGCCCGAGACATGTCTAAGCCCACTTATATCCGAGAGCAGTTTTGGGACATGGTGAGGATGGTGTTGATGAAATGTAAGGGAAATGAAAATATTATTATGTTAGGAGATTTTAATGGAAGGGTTGGGGTGAAGAGGGCTGGTTATGAAAGGATATTGGTAACGTGGTGACGAAAGTATAAATGAGAATGGTGAAAGCCTCCTCACCGTATGCGTGGAAAATAATATTTTGTGACGAACACTTTCTTTCGTCATAAGAAGATTCACAAGTATACTAAACCATCCAGGGACCCACACAAAAATTTCATCAAAATCAGTCGAGCCATTTTCGAGTTTTAGCGAGACTAACGGACAGCAATTGATTTTTATTTTCTGTACTTATGTTTGTCACTGAACTCCTCCTAAACGGCTAGACCGATTTTGATGAATTATTTGTGTGGTACAGTGGATCGCTGGATGAAAACATTTAGAGACTGAACGTATTATTATAAAAGTTCTTTGAGAAGACCGTTTACGACGGACAGATAGACACATTGACAGACATCAAGGTTATCCTGAATTCGGCATGAAACACTTATAATTTTGGAAAAGCGAAGTCCACGTAAGCGAAGCCGCGGGGTGATGCTAGTTAAAGTTGTAGCCTATATACATCCCACTGCTAGGCACAGGCCTTTTCTCATTTCTAAGAGGGTTTTGGGCAAAGAAATGTCCGCCACGCTGCCCTAATGTGTGTTGGTGAACTTCTCATGTCTTAGAAATATTTTTTTCTAGTATCGCAGACATGCAGGTTTACTAACAATGTTTTCCTTCACCGCCGAGCACGTGTTTGATCAGCACTTAAAATTGCAATTAACATTTCATTGGTGCCGGCGGGGTCGAACCGGGGACTGTACTCTGAAATTTACAGCGAGCGCTTAGCTTAACTTACCACGGCTCGGAAGCTAGTATTATTATCATGAAGTTAGTATTGTTATAAAAATTAATTGCTACATGAACTTATCACTTACCTGTAACCAACTACTACAGACCATAGACACCTATGACAAACTTCAAACAAAGAGGTTTGCAGATGCATTGTCACTTCTGAGGACTAAGGTGGAATGCTTCACAAGCCAACCAACCCATAGTTGGACTACTTTTCTGTTTAACTCCTAGGTAAAAGGAAGTCCAACCGTAGTATAGTATTTTATTCATTCACTGCTGAACATAATCATTTCAATAAATTGCCTCATAAGTAAAAAATTGTCATAGTTTAAGTTTCAGTTTCAGTTAGCAACTGCAGTTTTTAAGTTGTTATTAAGAAGACGCTGTTACCCACCAATTTTTTCATGGATTAAGATTGACTAACGAGCTCACAGTCCTCCTGATGGTTTCCAGCTTTCTTCTGTCGCCTCATATGCACCCATGGGACGATATAGGGCAGTCGAATTAGTGGATATTCTTACACCACCACTACACTGTCAGTATAGTATTTATATGTATTAAATCAAGTTAACTAAATAGTAATCTAGAAATTATTATCTTTTCCTGATTTTTATAGAGTAATGTGACAAGCGAGCACACAGACTACCTGATGGTAAGTGGATGCTTTGGCCTATAAACATGTACATTATCCTCAATTAAGAATCAAAATGCAGATGCGTTGTCACCCTGCGGACTAAGATGGTATGCCTCGTTTCTAGTAAAACGAGTCTTCGGTTGTTAACAATCACCATTTGAATCACAGCAGCATTAACCTCCTATATTTTACGCTGGTATTCCGTGAGAGCGCGATCCCACCCCGGTCGAGCCAACCCATTCGTGCTACAACCACAATATAACTGCAGCATGGCCCTATCACGCACGTATGTTTGGTAAAAGCATTTTATACTTTCGTTTTTCTATTATAATATTAATATTCCAAAAATGCCATATCTTCTAGTTCAATTCCCTTACACTTTCGCATCGAATACAAACATTAGAAATATAAGAAAAGACATTCGATATTTCAAATATTTGTTGCTCGGCGCTTTTGAGTGAAAGAAAATATTTTTCTTACATCTACAAAATACACGTTAAGTGTATAAATTAATTGTCTTGTATTACATTAACGTGTAACTGTTTTTGTCCCAATAAAATGAAATAAAAGCATATGTGTGCAAACAAGTTTGAGTATTCAATCTCATTTCCTCGTAGACTAAATCCTAAAGATGCATAATTATGCTTGTCTCTTTTTAGTGTCGTTTTTTCGTTTCATTGAGTTTAGAATCACAACGATTCTAAAGAAGTTTTCACTTCACAAAATAAAACAAACAAACATTTAAAAACAAACTTATTCTCCTCCTTCCTGCTGATGATACTTCCTTGATTTTTAAACTTAAACTTCAATCATTTAAATGTGACGAAGTGAATAACGCTATATCAAAATTAGTGCATGGTTTAACGTTAATAATCTACATTTAAATGGAAATAAAACTAAATGTTTTAAATTTACAACATCGAATGTTAAAAATCTGAATACCAATGTGTTTTTAAATAGAGAAGAACTGAGCCCTGTAGAATTCAATGTTTTTCTTGGCATCACTCTCGACGCAAAGCTTCAGTGGGGCCCCCATATATCCAAACTAGCAAGCAGACTAAGTTCTGCAGCCTATGCTGTAAAAAAGATTAGAGGTCTCACTAGTGTCAAGACAGCTAGATTAGTTTATTTCAGTTATTTCCATAGCATAATATCTTATGGGATTTTGCTAAGGCGAAATGCGGCTGATTCAGAAACTAAATTTGTTTTACAGAAGAGAGCAATTAGAGCTATTTACAACCTAAAACCGAAAGAGTCTCTTAGAGATAAATTTAAAGAAATAAATATAATAACTTTGGCCTCTCAGTATATTTACGAAAATTTAATGTATGTTCACAAAAACAAAGGTGGTTTTAGTAAAAAAAGTGATATACACTCTGTATACACTAGGAACAAACACAAGCTGATACCAGTTTCTCGACTCCACAAAGTCAGTAATTCATTCTGGGGGCAATGTATACGCTATAACAACAAAGTCCCAAAAAATATACAACGTCTTTCTAATACAAAGTTTAAATATTTAATTAAACAAAAACTGTATAAAAAGGGTAAATTCGTATGTAATTCTAATCTAAGGTGCATACTCTCGACAAAACAAGTGCAAGGGACTAAATAAAGGGTACTGAAGACAAATTAGTGGTTTTTAGAATTTTTGTCTGTCTGTCTGTCTGTCTGTCTGTGTATTAACTGTAGTAGAGCCACGCGGTAGAGCTTGTGCTGTCGCACGGATGGGCCGGCTCGAAACGGGTTGGTACCACGACCTCACAGAATACAAGCGTGAAGTAGAGGTTTACCTCTGCGTTTCGCTTGGTGAGTGTAGGTGGCCGGAGGCCCAATTCCCCCCCCCCATAAACATGGTAGCGGAATTAAACGAAAGACTACCCCAGGAGGGTACCAGCACCCATGGAGAATCCTCGATTCTGGAGGGGCAAACTCCCGCTCGCGACTAATACTGCTCGGGGCAAGCGGAGCAATAAGACCAAGGCGACCCCTGTCACGCTATCCGTGAATTTTGCAACATCAGGGACTTCATTCCAACCTTAACGCTGTCCACTTCCATCTAGAGACGGCGAAGCCGGCCTTGCTCTTTTAACTGAGACTCAGGTGTCCTCCGGCTGATACGTCATATCTCTCCTACCCGGGGTACAAATTAAAACACTCCTTTGTGCCCCGGGCTGGAGTTTGCGTATACGTCAGAAAGGACATCTGTTTTCGACGCCTCGGCAGTCTTGAAGGTACGGACCTGTCCATCATATGGCTGCGCGTAAACAGTGACGACCATCCCCGCGTCTACGGGTGCCTCTATAGGTCCCATAGCGGTAATGCCGAAATAGACCGACTCATCGACCACGTCCAAATGGCTACAGATTCCCTGTTACAGCAGATCCCATCCGCAGAGATCATGTTCCTTGGCGATTTTAACGCCCACCACGCCGAATGGCTCGGTTCACGTTCAACCAATCATGCGGGGAGATCTGTTTATGACTTTGCTTTGGCATATGGTCTTACACAGCTGGTTACTTTGCCTACGCGGATTCCAGATTTGGAAGATCATGAACCTTCTTCCAAATCTGGAATCCGCGTTGGACCTTCTGCTGACCTCTCATCCGGACGGATATCAGGTTTCCGTCGACGCTCTTTAGGTTCGTCGGACCATTGTCTTGTCCGAAGTGTGGTGCCACTCACAATAACGTCGCGGTTGCATTCTGCAGGCTACCGCTGTGTTTGGCACTATAGGTCGGCCGATTGGGATAGGATGCGGTCTTTTTTTGCATCCTACCCTTGGGGGTAGGTTTGCTTCTCGCCGGAAGATCCCAGGATTGTTGCTGATTCTGTTGCTGATGTGGTACTTCAGGGTATGGAACTTTAATTCCATCCTCTGTGGTGCCCATCGGAGGCAGATCCCAGCCATGGTTTGGTCGCTCCTGTAAAATAGCATCACGCTATAATCAGGTGTGCTACCGGGCCTGGGCAAACGCATCAACGTCTCGGGATGTAAACACCAGGGCTCTTAAAAAAGTATAATTCCGCCTCCAGGTCCTTCAAAAGAGTCATTGCCAAGGCAAGGTCTGAGCACATCGGCAGAATTGGCGAGAAGCTAGTTCACATTCCTTCGGGAACCCGTGCATTCTGGTCTCTCGCCCAGGCTGTCCAAGGGAACTTCTGTCAGCCATCTCTACCATCCCTGCACAGAGAGGACGACTCACTGGTCAATGCTGCAAAAGAGAAAGCCGATCTGTTAGGCTCTCTCTTTGCGTCCAACTCGACTCTGAATGAACACACCGCCGACTATCCCGCGGTGTGAGTGCTCCATGCTGGACGTGCAGTTTACACAGTGCTCGGTTCGCAAAGCACTCCTCTCCCTGGCCGTCAGCAAGTCGAGTGGGCCTGATGGGGTCCCTCCCATTGTGCTGAAGACGTGTGCTCTGGAGTTGGCCCCGGTTTTAACGCGTCTTTTCCAGTACTCCTACTCCCAAGGCGTAGTCCCCCGAATTCATGGAAGACAGCTTAAGTCCACCCGATCCTTAAAAAAGGCGACCGCTCAGACCCGTCCAACTACAGGCCTATCGCCATCACCTCCTTGTTCTCCAAAATAATGGAGTCTGCTATAAACTGCCAGCTCATGAGGTACCTTGAGGATCACCAGCTGATTAGTGACCGCCCATACGGTTTTCGTCGTGGTCGATCAGCTAATGATCTTCTGGTCTATCTGACTCATAGATGGGCGGAGGCAGTAGAGTCCAAGGGGGAGGCATTGGCCGTTAGTTTGGACATAGCGAAGGCCTTCGATCGGGTCTGGCACAAAGCGCTTCTTTCGAAGCTCCCTTCCTATGGGCTTCCCGAGAAATTGTGCAATTGGATCACCAGTTTCCTTGCTGATCGGAGCATCAAGGTCGTAGTAGACGGTGCATGCTCTGATTACAAGCCTATCAACGTTGGTGTTCCACAAGGCTGTGTGCTATCACCAACGCTGTTTCTCCTGCATATCAATGATATGTTGCAAACTGGTAACATTCATTGCTATGCGGACGACAGATATTTGTCAGGAAACGTCGCCGAGTACCGGGACAAACTTGTGTTTGAAGTCGAGTCTTTGCTGAACAAAGTCTCGGATTGGGGGCGACTAAATCTAGTCCAGTTCAATCCCCAGAAGGCACAAATTTGCGCGTTTACCGCAAAAAAGAACCCCTTTGTCGTATCTCCTCAGTTTCAAGGCACTCCCCTTGTTGCTTCAGCCAGTATTGGAATCCTCCGTGTCGACGTATCGAGTGATGTGCAGTGTCGTGTTCATTTGGAAGAGAAGGCCAAATTGGCCTCTAAGAAGCTTGGCGTGCTCAGCAGAGCGGGACAGTATTTCATGCCGGTACACCGCTTGCAACTTTACAAAGCGCAGGTTCGGCCCCACATGGAATACTGTTCCCATCTCTGGGCAGGCCCCCAGTGCCAGCTCCTTCCACTTGACTGCATCCAGCGCAGAGCGGTTCGAATCGTCGACGACCGAGTTCTTTCCGATAGGCTTGACTCACTGCCACTGCGTAGAAATGTTGCATCTCTTGCGTATTTTATCGCATGTACCACGGGAGTGCTCTGAGGAATTGTTCGACTAATTCCAGCCGCTCAATTTCACCATCGCACATTGCGACAAAACTCGCGATACCATCCATACCACCTGGATGATTGGCGGTACACCACTGTGCGATTTAGAAGTTTTCTTCCTCGCACAACTTCCTTGTGGAATCGATTACCACCAGCGATTTTCCGGACCGATACGACTTAAGGACCTTCAAGAAAAGCCTACTCCTTTCTAAAAGGCCGGCAACGCATCTGCAATTCCCCTGTTGCGGTTGTTCATGGGCGGCGGTAGTCACTTACCATCAAGTGAGCCGCATGCTCGTTTGCCCCCTCTCCTATAAAAAAAAACCGATTCACGCAAAAACTACGGGACCGATTTCCATTAAATTTTATAAGTAGATAGTTAGTATTTGCCGAGGCAAATTATAGGCTACTTTGTATCCGATTTCGGATTTTAAAAAAGAAGGTTAAGTATTTTTCTTCCTTTAGATGTTAATTTTCTATTATATAATCACATAATCATATGTTAGTTAATAGGCGGGATGATGGGCGTTTTTTCAAATAAACATCATATTTGTAAATAAAGTTTAAAATTAGTTTTAACCTTGCATAACAATTTTCCGCTGACGACATACGTTTTAATTATCAAAACAGCGCCATCTATCATCAAATGAAAAAAGCCTATATTTTGCCTTTCATCATCATCATTACAGCCCTTCACAAGTCCACTGCTGAACATAGGCCTCCCCCAAAAAATGCCACAAAGCACGGTCCTGAGCCACCTGCATCCATCGACTTCCTGCATGTCTTACCAGGTCGTCACTCCATCTAGTGGGGACGCCCTACACTTCGTCCGCCGGTATGAGGCCGCCACTGAGAACCTTTTTCCCCAACGGTTGTCGGTTCTTCGAGCTATATGGCCGGCCCATTGCCACTTCAGCTTACAAATCCGTTGGACTATGTCGGTCACTCTGGTTCTACTGCGGATATCCTCATTTCTAAGTTTATCACGCAGTGAGACCCTCTCCATAGCTCGCTGAGCGACCTTGAGCTTCTTCATCCGGCCAGCAGTGAAGGACCACGTTTCAGTTCCGTAGGTCATCACTGGCAACATCCACTGGTTGTGCAGCCTCGTTTTCAAGTTTTGAGGTTTACCTGACGAGAAGATGTGCCGTAATTTCCCGAACGCTGCCCAGCCGATTTGAATCCGTCGACTGAACTCTCGGTCGAAGTTGGACTTACCTAGTCAGACTATTTGTCCCAGGTAAACATATTCGTCAACAACTTCGAGCTTAGTGCTCCCAACAACTACCGGCATAGGTGTGACATGGACATTAAACATGACCTTTGTTTTGTCCATGTTCATCTTAAGACCCATCCGTTGGGAGGCACTATTGAGGTCATTGAGCATAGTGCTTAGGTCCTCCAGCGATTCTGCCATAAGGACTATATCATCGGCAAATCGAAGGTGAGTGATGTACTCGCCATTGATGTTAATGCCGTATCCTTTCCAGTCCAGAAGCTTGAAAACGTCTTCCAATGCAGCGGTGAAGAGTTTCGGGGATATAACGTCACCCTGTCTTACACCTCTCTGCAGTTGGATAGGTTTTGTACTCTGGTTCTGTACTCGGATAGCCATCGTGGCCCTACTGTACAAGCACTTCAGCACTTCGATATACCGACAGTCAACTTGGCACCGCTGAAGGGACTGCAGCACCGCCCAAATTTCGACGGAATCAGGCTTTTCAGTCCACATACGCCAGACATAGTGGCAATGTACTCCTCGGACTTCTGTACAATTTGCCGAAGAGTATGTATGTGGTCTATGGTGCTAAAGCCTTCGGAAACCGGCTTGTTCGGGAGGCTGAAAGTCGTCGAGTCTGCGTGCGAGACGATTCGTAATGACTCGAAAACAGCACGTAGACGCAGCTCAGAAGGGAAATCGGTCTGTAGTTCTTCAAGAGAGCGTTGTCGCCTTTCTTGAAGAACAAGACCACCGCACTTCTGCTCCACGCCTCCGGTGTAGTGCCATGTAGGACGGAATTAAAGAGCTTCTGAAGGAATTCAAGTACCGGTTTTCCACCCGTTTTCAAAAGCTCCGCTGTAATTCCATCCTCGCCTGGGCCTTGCCGTTTTAAGGTGCTGGAGAGCCATTCTAATCTCGCTCAGACTGACGTCCGGGATATCATCGGAATAGTGTCGGATAAGACTCGCTCTTGGATCGTTACCACACTTGCGTGTGGCTCCAACGATGATGTGTACAGCTGCCCATAGAACCTCTCAATCTCACTCAAAATCTCAGGTGTCCCGAAACGACGCTGCCACACTCAGTCTTCAGCTTCGACAGTTGGTTCTTTCTGGCAGACAGATCTCTGGCAAAGACTTTGGAGCCCTGGTTCCGCTCGATCGCTTCTTCAATACGAGCTGTATTGAAGTTGCGCAAGTCCCGCCGCATGCATTTGGAGATCTGTCTGTTCAGTTGCCTGTATGCTATCAAATCTACTGAAGATTGCAGCTTCATTTCCGTCTAACAGCCATGAGATTAAGAGTGTGATCGGAGAGTTTTGTGTTCTTCGCGGCGGGTCTTACAAAACTTAGCTCCGACCGCATGGACAGTTTCCACGAGCTTGTCATTCATATCGTCCACTGCATTGCAATCTTCTAGGCACTGAAAACGGTTTTGTAACTCGAGCTGAAAGGTTTCGGGACTTTGGATTAGAGCACGAGGGGGACGGAGCGTTGACTTCATTAGATGACACCTCTCCAACTTAACGTTTAGGTTCAGTGTGCCTCTAACCATTCGGTGATCGCTACCAGTTTTCACCCTCGCGATCACTGAGACATCACTGAACAGTTGGCGTCTAATTAGATTTATAAAATTATTTAAAAATCGTAACGTTTAATTTAAACGTTATTTCATTTTAAAAGTGTAATAATTGAATTTTTAAAAATAATAGATAATAGTGACATCTATCAAACGTATGAAAATTGATATTTTTGAACTAAAAAACATATCAATTTTCATACATTTGATACTATATCTGTATGTAAACTGATTAAAACTGGTCTGCCTGCAATTATTGTAAAATTCACATTAAATCATTATTTCGTAAATTAGTGTCATTTCATGATATTTATAAATGTTTGTTGACCATGTCATAGACATGGCTTATTATTATAGCTTAGCCAAATCAATGAATAGAGATCGTTTAACGATATTAATAACTAAACACAACATTGCTATTTCATGATAATATGGTAATACCGTCAAATAGTTTTTCACCGCTAGCGGCGCTGATAGCGTGTTTTTAACAGAAACAGATTTTTAACAGAATCAACATCACTTTATGCCTTTTTTATATATCTAATAAATGGCTCTTGAGCCAGTCGCACCCCAACCTTCTATAGCTGATATTACTAGATAGTATAATTTTGATTTTCATAGTATTAATGTAATATAACGCCCTTTACTTTCTGCTAAATAAACTAATGATAAGTAACTGATAAAATTAAATTTTAGAATGCTACTGAATACTTATTCGTGCAGCATCAAAAATTGTCACTCTTAAAAATATCTCGACCCGTAGCTATTATCGGGATGATTTACCACAATTACCACGTTTGTCAAAATGGCTAACAACACTGTTATACACAACACGTGTATTTTGTGTGCACAGTATCCATTACTATGTACACAAAATTGAGATTAAGAGAGAAGCTCTTTAGTTGAATATATTGGGTGTCTGTCGGCATAGGTTTCATTTTCCCAACTTCATATGTTATCACGTTATCTGATGTAAATAATTGAAAATTAAGTGCATTGTAAGATTTTATCTCTATTTGATGGAATAGTTGTTGGCATCGTTGGGTTTGTAATTACTAGATAGATATGGTCATCAATCTTACAAAAGCTTTGTTTCAGTTTTTATGAATTTCATTTAAAAAAATACGAGAGTCGTGTAGCTCGCTGTGATGAAATATCAAAAAGTGTAACAAGGAGCAAAACGTGTACGAGTCCTTTCAGAACAAATGAATCTATTATGGGAAATTTTACGTGCTGACTTACCACGTATCTGGTGAAGTGGTGAAGAATAACTTTGTGGGCAAACCTAAATATCTGAATAGTTAAAAAAATCTTGGAAATGTGAATACCGTTAATACGCATTGAAGTATTGCGGCATACTCTTTTCTGTCCACAAAACACTATAGGTAATGAGGAGCCCTGTGCACAGTAGTGAAACGTATGTAAGCTGCTACTTTAGTTTTTATACCTTTAATGAGACCTATAAATCAGTTTGTCATTTTAGATTTTTATATTTTTTAGTTTTCATATTATCAGACAAATCAAGATTTTTGTGACAGTCCTGGTTTCATAGCGCACATGGGATATGTAAATCTTTAATTAAAAATTTATTTTACTTGTCAAAGGCGGTAATCAAACTGATCCAAACGAAGAATTTCATAGTACGTAAACATTATTATATATTTTTAAATATATGTTAATTGCAATTTGAAGTGTCGATTTACCACGTTCTCGGCGGTGAAAGAAAACCTGCTTATCTGAGAAGTTCGCCAGTTGAGGTGACCGCCTTAGCACTATTTTTGGCCAAAAGCTCTGTGGCCTGTGCTCAGTAGTGTCATGTATGTAGGCTGCTACTTTTTTAGTTTTAATGGGGCAATTATGCTGGTTTTATTTCATTCATATTTTCGGAGATGTTACTTTTTGTTTTCACACTACAGGTAGCAAAGATTGGAAAGAATAGAACTCATCATCTTTATCATTACAATCTATCAAAAGTCCACTGAACTGAACATAGGCCTCCTCCATAAATTTTCAAATAGGCTGGATATTTGCTATAGTTGCCACGCTTGGTAGGCGGGTTGGCAACCGGAGCCTTTATTATTTTGAACTGTTGTCAGGAAGATGATGTTGCCCATCTCCTGTTTGTTTTCCTCTATCGCCTCTTAGGACACACACGGAACGATATAAGGTGGCGGATTCTCTTTCGCCGCCACAACAAGGCGAACATTTTTTGCTTCCGATCATAAGTGTACATGTGTGAGCGTTCACTGCGAATAGAACTTCATACATACATAATACATAAACACTCACGCCTGTCACCCAGAGGGGTAGGCAGAGACTACGGACTTCTATTTGGCACGATCCTGGCACACCTCTCTCGACTCCTTTACATCCATATATCTACGCTACACGCTCGTCGGTTAAGGGTACTCCTAATCTGGCCCATTTTCAATATATCGCCAATTTGGTCAATAAACCTTCGTCTAGGGCGTCCTTTCCGACTCTGCCGTTCACTTCTGCAGCATAAATTTGCTTTGTCACTCTTTCTTCGTTCATTTTTCTACATGACCAAACCAGAAGCATTCCTTTCTTAATCCTGGTCACAACGTCATCTTGCAAACTACACTTTTCTCTTATCACACAATTTCTCACCCTGTCATTCAGATTCAGCTCTAACATACTCCTTAATGAGCGCATTCTTACAGCATTTATTCTACTCTCATGCTTCTTCTGCCAGACCCAACTTTCACTACCATACATAAAAGTAGGGACTAACACAGCATTGTGAATTGCCAAACGTGCCTTTTTTGACACATTCTGACTCTTCACAATAGCGTGTGAGCCCCATTCACTCTATTTCCTGCGTTCACTCGTCGTTCTATATCCTTATCATATCTACCATCCCTGCTAAATAAACATCCCAAATATACAAACTCATCCACTTGCTCAATCAACTCCCTTCTATTCTTATTTCACATAACGTTTTACTTTCTTCTCTTTCAAAACCATCACTTTCATCTTACTTGCGTTCACTTTCATACCTCTTTCTTTAATGACCGGTTCACTAAAGTAACCATCATTTGTAACTCGGTCGCCGACGATGCAAATATGACTTGATCATCGGCGTACAAAAGGCATTTGACGGTTAACTCACCCATTCTCAACCCACATTCTTCAACTTTCAAAGTTTGCAAACAACTGTCCATAAATAGGTTAAGCAGCCAGGGAAGCTACACAGCCCTGTCTGACACCTTTTTGGATGCCAAACTAGTCCGAGTAGACCCCGTTGATCCTGACACAAGCACTAGAGTCCCTATAAAGAGACTTCAATGCCTGTGTCAAACCAGCGCTCAAACCAAATGAGTTAAGTGTTTGCTATAACACATTCCTGTCCACTCTGTCATAAGCCTTTTCCAAGTCCATGAAAGCACAAAAACTTTCTGGTTTTGGCCAAAACTTTCTCAAATCATGCATGGAAAATACTTGATCCGTACACCCCATTCCTTTCTAAATCCAGCTTGCACATCCCAAATTTTTCCATCAGTTTCTTCCATAACTCTTTCAATTAACACCTTAGCATACAGTTTACCCACAATGCTAAGCAAGCTGATACCACGGTAGTTTTACAGTCCTGCTGTGACCCTTTCCTTTATATATTGGGACTATAACGGCTTTGCACCAGTCTTCGGTACCCGCTTCAGTTCCCAACATAAATTAAACAAGGTGTACAGCAGGCCTGCCAACCTCTCTCCAGCCCTTAGCATTTCGAGTGATACTCTATCATATCCGGCTGCCTTACCTGCTTTCATGCTTTTCATTGCTTTCATTATTCCATCTACACTTATCTCCCTACCTCTCTCCACTTCTTTCGGAATTTCTTTTTCACTTAATTCAGACGACCCTTCACACATAAACACGCTTTCAAAGTATTCCTTCCATCTCTTTAAATTCGAAACTTCATCATTCAGCATACAGTCATTCTCGTCTCGTATAGCATTCATTCTAGGCTGTTTTGAATTTCCCCTATCAGTTCTTACGAGTTTCCAGAACATTTTAATATTTGCCTGGAAGTTATCAGATATCCTTCTATCATTCTTATCCGTTCTTTCTTGCTTTCCTTTCAACAACTTCTTTTACTCTCTTATTTATACGTCTAAAGTCTGCCTTTTTCTTTCAATCTCAACATTCATACCGCCAGAATTACCAGCTTTGGTTGCCAGTAAATCTAGCCATGCTCTCTTCTTTGCTTCAACTTCCATCCGAATCTCATCATCCCACCACAACGTATTATTTTTCTTTCATTCATTCTCTTACTTCCACCACATACTTCGGTGGCTGCATCCACCAAAACTTTCTTAACATTATTCCATACAGTCTTCAGGTCTAAATCATTCATACATATTTCATTCAAACCATTTATATTCTCCTCAGTCTACATTTATACTTCTCTTTCACACCTTCATCTTGTAACCTCTCTGTTCTTATACGCTGTAACGCAGTGGTAGACACAGATGTCCGATGCCGCCAACGCCTGAATAGACCATTAATTCGGCATAATACCAGTAATGATCCGTCCCTACGTTGGACCCCAGTAAACTCTTGTATCTACCACTGCGCTCCGCATTCTTTCATCCACAATTATGAAATCTATCATGCTTCTATCATCACCTCTTTCCCATGTATACATGTGAATCCTCTTATGGCGAAAGAAAGTATTCGTCACAAAAGATTCTTTTCCTCACATACGGCGAGGGTCTTCACCATTCTCATTTACACTTTCATCGCCAAACATTCCTAATATCCTTTCATAACCAGACATCTTCACCCCAACCCTTCCATTAAAATCTCCTAACATAATGATATTTTCATTTCCTTACATTTCATCAACACCATCCTTACCATGTCCCAAAACTGCTTTCGGATATAAGTGGGCTTAGACATGTCTGGGGCGTACACCTAGCACAAACAACTTCTTTAAGCCCACTTTCATTCGTATCCATAGCAGCCTTGGGCTTACACATTCATACTCTTTCACATTGACCCATTCTTTCTGAAAGGATGACACCGACTCCCTGGCATGCCCGCTCGGTCTCGTCTACACCAGACCAGTAAGCGGTATACATTCCATGTGCAGTGGCATCCTTCCCTCGTTCGTCTCATTTACATAACACATCTATTCCTCTATCATTCATCATTTCGCATATTTCATCCATCTTATCATTCATTGCTCCACATACATTCAGCGTAGCCAGACGGGCCTCCGCAATCCACTTTTCGCCCTCCGGGAGACAGAACGTGACGGGTGGCGAACCTCGTCGCCGGTTTTACTCCCGGAGATTCTTCGCACAATTTTTATTCAATATAGATTAGAAGAATACTTATTGAAAGTCATTTAAGTTTTACCACTGGTTCAGAAAAACCTCTGTCCGGGGAAGAACCAGCAAGAAACCGAGCAGGATGTTTTCTTAATATTAATTTATAATACATATAATATTTTGTACAATTGAGTATAAAAACATGTGGAAACAGTATGTTAGCGATCGCCTCATTCTCATTGGTTATTATCAATTATGTACTCTTTAGTAGTTTAATAACCCTTATTAAACAATTTTTTCTTAGCCATTAAGTACCGACATGCATTTTTTGTAACGTTAGTACCGACGTGAGGCCTGAGAGGCCGCGTATATTATGTAGTTTTTTTTTTTTTAAGGAAAGTGATGATTTAAATATCTGTCTTTGCATTATGATTAAAAATAAAGGATTTTAATAAAAAATAAGTATAAAGAGGAAATCAACTTTATAAATTGTTTAAATATAAGACTACAATAACATTTGGTTGAATTTTGGGGAAAATACCGACCATTAGATATAAAAAATCAAAACACAAAGAATATTCCTCTCAGAATAACGTAAAGTAGTATTTCTTACTAACGACTAATATAACTTCTAGAAAAAAATGACCACAGTTCAACTACACCTTAAATTCTACTAAGCACATTCAGGGCACACTTGTTTCGCGCACTGTAAACAAACGTGTTTTTTGCACGGATAACATCTATATGTCGATTTTATTTTTCAGTTTAGGTTGATATGAGAGACAAGTCTTTCGTATCATGACTTCCTCAGCTTCATCTTTAGATGTCTCTGGCTTATCAGAACCAGGTACTCTTGCCAAACTAATCCTAAGTTCACGGGGTTCAAATCTCTTTGATTGCTGTAAATCTATCGCAGAACTATTTCTTTTACTACTTCGAAGTCCCCAGTATATTCATAGTTCACAATATCTGTAAAAATAACAGTTAACCTTAACAAAAAAATAAAACAAAACACTTACGTAAGTAACGGCGTGCGGCCTAAGAGGCCGCGTCGGAATTTGAAATCGTAATTACTCACCAAATGCGCGTGCGATGACACCACTTCCTGCTCTGACGTCAACGTGGGCACTGTTCTTACAGCTACATAAAAGCGGGGATCAATATTGCGCGGGGAAAGGGGTAAACTAGCAAGTCAAGTGCCTGCCGGGGCCTCTCAGACCGCACGTCGGTACTTATAGGTTAAAAAAGCTTTTAAACTTTTTTAAGGAATGGGACTTTGTTGTAAAGCATATGCATTGGCCCATGAAGGAATTACTGACTCTTTGGGGTCGATTTAATAATAACTATAAAATAAATTTGTAAATTAAATGTTAATGATCCTTTTCCCCTTTTGCCTCTATAAAAATGTTTAAAAGATAAAAAGCATATTAATAAATTATTTTAATATTTTAAACTATTATAAGTCAGTGAGTGAATAATATCCCACCTGATAGTAAGTAGTGATGTAGTCGAAAATGGTAAACGCACTGACCTTATTCTCTCTTGCCTTCATATAAAATTCAGCCTTGAAGACACGCACATTGTAATCGATGGAAAGAGAGACACTGGCAAATTTTACTACTTTGCTGTACACATGATGAACGATGAAGCTAACTGTTTATATAGGGTAGAAAATTAAAATGAAGTAATTTCTCATTCGACAGTCGTTGCTAAGACATAGAGTATAGAGGAACTAGGGGTCCCAACTTCAGAATGTGAAATTATTTTATTCTATAATAGTATAGTCGAATCGTAAATCTCCTCCTTTTTTGAAGTCGTCTTATTAAAAGAATAAAATGATGATGTTCGTATGTCTTGCTTTAATATGACTATATTATAGTTGTTTCACCAAAGAGATTTAAATACATAAGTTAAATGTCTTTGTGTATCACGAATGGGTGGGCTCGATCGGGGGAGAACCACACTCTCACAGAATACCGGCGTAAAATAGCAGCTTAATATTGCTGTGTTTTGTATGGTGTAGAGAAACGGAGACCCGTATTAACTGGAAACGATTCACCCCAGCCCTATAGCCCTCAGGGGTGACAATGCATCTGCATTTTGATTCTTTATTAAGGATAGATATAGATGTCTATGGGCCACAGCATCCATTTAACATCAGATGGACTGTGTGTTCGTATGTCACACTTATTCAACAAAAATATAGATTGTCCCATAGGGGGGGGATTTTGCCGTATTTGCTACGCTTGGCAGGCGGATTGGCCGCTGCAGTTTTTTTTTATTATTTTAAGTTTTTATCAGGAAGATGCTGCTGCCCATCTCCTGTTTCAGTTTCTTTCATATTATCCATACTATCCCATGATTTGCGTAAGAGGCGCCTCTTACGCAAACCATGGGATAGTATGGCATAGTGGATACTCTTACGATTCTTATTCTTCATCGCACACCGCCACTACATGGTTAAAAAAACAAATATTGTATAACATTCCCTATATCTAATGAATGTAATTGCAAGCGCTTATATTTAAGGAGTATAAGAAATGTTGTTGCGTTTTATTTCTTGCCCCAGGTATCCGAATGTGAACGTGCCTCGAATAAGTGTATTGGTATCGAACGTATTCGTTTCTGTTCACAGTCCGGCAACGTTTCTCTCAATCAGAATGCGTGATTAGAAAATAGGTTTTGTTGAAATAACAAATCGTTAGTATTGGCCTATTTTGCTTTGTCTATATAGTTCTAGTAAGATGATATTAATATTAAATTTATCAAATAATGCATTACATATATGATAAAATAATGTATATACCGAGTAGCGGCCCTATACCATACCCCATATCATCCCGCGGGTGTCGTAAGAGGTGACTAGGTATTATAATAATAGCTCCTGCACCTGACACGGCTGACTAGTTTTTTCTATAAGACCATCTGCAGTAACAAATTTTTGTTAACAGTTTTGAGTGTAACATTTTTATCAACTGCTTTATTCATATTGCCTTGAGCAACACTTTGCCGGATTCTGTACAGAAAATGATGCTGGCTATAGTATTTCTTATTTGAAATAATTCATAGGTGTAGTGCTGCAGAAAAACTGTTCTAAATATGGATGGCCGCTACCAATGAATATAATACCTGCTATGTTACACCTATTTATATAGAAACTTTGATTATCATCTGCATAAAATTCTAAATAGCACTTTTTACACAAGAAAGTAAACTTTGAGATTAGTCCATCTTGTTTTTCGCTGTGTAAGTGAATAGTAAAACATACCATAATTTAAAATTTCTTGCAGTTTTTTATAGAAAAGCAGAACCTTATCATAAAATGATAGTTAATCATTTAGTCATCTGATAAAACTTTTAAGTGTGCCAGTCATACATTATTGATGATATTTGGGTCATTATACTGGAAATAGTCTTTTTTTTATAGAATAAGGGTGAAAGTCTATTAAATATTTTATAATACAATTGATCATCTTCAGTATGGTTGACCGTGTGTATGAATTTTAAGTCTATGCTATTTTAATTAAAATTATTATTGCAGATAAAAGACCTTTCATATTTATTTTAGCCTCGAATTAAATTAAACAAAATAAAAATTATAACTTCTTAAGAAGTCCCATCGGTAGCCTTCGTTTTACATAGAAATCTTGTAATGACGTGCATTTCTTTTAATATGAACTTAGTCGTGTTTCTTTGAAACTGACAAGGTTTGTTTTATCCAAAACTAAGAATTATGCTGATGAAACGACGTAAAAATTAGGTAGGATAGGTTTCGCTTTTGCCAAATGTCCCGTTAATGGCTCTTTATAACTGATTTTCAAATGTAAAACACCGACTGAAAATCAAATAATTATTGGTAGTTAATTTTTTTAATTCATTGATCATTTTTAAGATTGTGTTGGAGCTCCACTGGTAAAAAAAAACAAATATATATTTTATAGTTATGGATGAAAATAAGGTACCTATTTATACATTGCATCCCACCAAGAATTTCTAATGTAAGCTAAAATGTGATAATAACTGTAAACAATTTAATAACAAAATAATGAAAACATTTGTAAATACTTGATTTACAACATTTAACCACAATTAAATAAATATTTAATAAAATATTTCGCGCGCGCGATTCAGATCCGTCTAGAGACGCTTAATTTCAGCGAGCACTATCAAATTGAACAGGAGTGACAGAAAAAACGCTACTTGATATAGAAGGGCAAAATAAATTATATAATAATTTATTTTGCCCTTCTATATCAAAATATATAATATAGTAAATTAAATTTAAGTAAAATCACTTTATTAAAAATCAAAATAGCCCAATAGCTTTATTAACATGTGACACATAATTGTGCTTATTATACTCGACATTATTTTATGGAGAAAATTGAAAATTTAAGTATTTTCAGAAGCGACTTTGCAATTATTTTCTTTCGAGTGAATTTTGTGGAATCGTGTTTTGAAAACCGCCACCTGGAATACGCTCAATTGTAAGTACAACTTTTTTCAATAACGATGTGAAATCACAAAACGATCCCCATACAGATCAATTGGACTCTATTCAGCCTCCTAATATAGACATACTTCGGGATTCAGAGATTTTAAAAGTTGTTATGCGCAGATACTGGAAGATATAATATTATATTATTACCGTCCCGTGTGGGACAGCCTTTATTCTTATATACATATTCCCATCACACGTAATACATTTTTATGGTAGGTTAGAAAAATAATATCTATATGCAAACTTTCACAGGGTAAATTTCTTTTTATTTTACTATTCTTATCTAGCGCTAAACTACAATCCCACCTGATGGTAAGTAGTTATGTAGCCTAAGATGGTGAAGCGCACTGACTTAAGCAAAGCCTATTCACTCTTGCCTAATAGTAGTAGGTAAGTATTCTTTGCGACCTATGTATGTGTGTGTAAGTGAGAAAAGCGTATGAGAATACGTGAAGAGGAATAAAGATTGAGTAGTCGTAGTAAGTACATTTGGCTTCATTATCATCATCATTACAGCCCTTCACAAGGTCTATATATATATATATATATATATATATATATATATATATATATATATATATATATATATATATATATATATATATATATATAAATATATATATATATATATATATATATAGATATAGGCCTTCCCAAGGAATGCCACAAAGCATGGTCCTAAGCCACCTGCATCTATCGACTTCCTGCATATCTTACCATGTCGTCTCTACATATAGTGGGGGGCTGCCCTGCACTTCGCTTACCGGTACGAGGTTGCCACTCGAGAACCTTTCTTCCTATTGTTTATCGGTTTTCCAATCTATATGGCTAGCCCATTGCCATTTCACTTTAATAATCCGTTGGGCTACGTCAGTTACTCTGGTTCTACTGCGGTTATCCTCATTTCTAACTTTGTCACGCAGAGAAACCCCTCTCCAATTTAAAATTTTTATATTTTTCAGATGATGGTTTGTCTAACATTTAAAGAAAACATAAACCCAAGAATTTCTTTATATAGCACTTAGGGGGAAGCACCACTTTTATTTTATTTAAATTGTTTGATTTAATTTTATAATAGTGTACTAAAATATAACTATCTTTATCTAGATTTCCCTCCCCAATAATGTTCTATTAAAGTCATACTCATAAAAACAGCGTTTTATTGTAATACATAATTGTAAAATTCAGTATCACCTAATTAATATAAAATATGCTATAATAAAATTACATAAGTATTAAAAATTGTCGAAATCTAAGTAACGAGAGCATGTTGGTCCTTCCCCATGTAAATTATATAAAAATGCATTTTTCAATTTCACTAATCAACGTCGCCGCGAAAATTTCTTCTTCTATGGGCACTTTAAAAATTATTTAAAGTGCCCATAGAAGAAGAATTTTTCGCTAAAGAAATATATTTATAAAACAATATTTACAGTTACCAATGTACAGATATTAACTAAATTAAGTATTTATATTCATAAAAATATTTATATTCGTAAAAACTATTTCAAGAGCTTGTGCCGTTTTGTAGAAATTTTGCAAAATATGACAAAGATAGGTACTCTTTGGGGATTTTTTTTTCTAATAAGGGGTTGACAAAAATATAATTATATTCAATTAAAAACATTTATTAAATCCTCTTCTGCCACCCTGTATTTTTTCTTTGCGAATTAAATAAACAGTTATTGTGATTTTTTTACTTAAATATCCAATAATTTAGGCATTTCACCCGCTCTCAGGGCCTTAATAAGCTGTAATGGTAACTAAATGAGCATCGCTAAACACTATAACTAAAATTCTATAATATTTCCAAAAAATTAATAACTGACTGTGGAAATTTCAGAGTATGCATTCAAAAACAAGTAATTAGTTTAATTGCATTGTTCCTTTACAACGTGCATTCAGCCGATTTATATCACGTCTGCATTGCTTGCGTGTCGTAAGAGGTGACAGAGGAAAACAAATCAGGAGATGGGCAGCAGCATCTTCTTAATAACGACTAAAAATAAAAACTGCGGTTGCTGATCCGCTTGCCAAGCGTGGCAAATATGAGGCAATCTATGGGGGAGGCCTATGTTCAGCAGTGGACTTCATTAGGCTGTAAAGGTAACGGTAACGGTATCTTATACAATAAAGTTTTTTTTTATTTGATTGTGATAATTTTATTGTGATATAATATTCATTCCGGCTGGGACCGGAGACCAGAAGAAGACCAAGGCTCTAACGACACTTTCTTTGTAATTGGCTCGTACTGTTGCACTTTTGCCAGTGTCAAGTATTAAGAAATTATCATTCATAATTATTTGTTTAAAAACTTCTACACAATATTTTCATGCGTCGTATTGCGTAGTTCTTGGGATAATTTGACGGCAGCTTGAGCCAGCAGACAGTCGATGGCGACAGTATCTTGAAAGCTAAAGAAGATACTTTATATTGAGGTTCATATCACCATCGGAGCACTTTTCCACTAAAGGTTCTCATGCGCAAACATTTAATACACAAAATCGCACCATTTTTACGTCTCAAAATTCACTTCAAGCCATTATTTAGACTTTAGTACACAGTTACAATAAAATGTAGTGGAATATCGTAATTCGAATGAATTGAAGTCTTTCATTCGAATTACGAATGAACGAAGTACCCAATCTAATGATGTTACCTTTCAAATACCGTTAAAGATAAGGAGTTTCCAATAGGAATTCTTTAAAAGGCAAAAAGATACAACGTTACATAGATGTAATTGTTATATTACGATATTCCGAATTCAATTAAATGTACTTGATAAGGGTATTTCATTAGGATTTGTTCACCAACAATCCCTTTGTATCTGGGTCGCGATGGACCCGTATCACGTTAAATTTCTAGTAGTCTGTATGAAAACATCGTTTGTTCGTATGCGAAACAAATTTGGTTTATTTTTAACATAAGTAAATTAAATAAAAAATGCTATTGCACAATGCTGAGTCGAATGGCTATTTTCTGCTGCATTAACGTTGCTGTAATACATTATATGTATGTGGTGCAATTATTTCTAATGTAGCTTCAAATAAAGATGTTTCATTCTTTCTTTCTATCGTAATTGTTTCTGAAAATCAATTTAATAAAAGGTAAAACACATAATAGCTTTATACGTGGTAGTAACATGTATTTTTTTAATATAAATTACCTGTGATATTATAACTATTTTTAATTTGATTTTACATTTTTATACGAATACATTTAGGCATCCATGACTTTTTCTGCCACCAGAGCGGCGCCACTTTACAATGAGGTAAAATATTTGACAGATTTCATAACGGGAACGATATTTTTTCAGGAAAATATAAACTTTAATGTTTCTTTCCGTATTATTAATTATATTTTATATTAATTAGATTAGAAATGAATAAACCAAACTATAAATATAACTAAAAGTAGAAAACTTTATGGAAAGAGAAATAAAGTTCAAAAAATTAAAAATCAAGCCACTGACGCATTGTGTTGTGTATTAATATAATAGTCTAGATAATGATAAACTATTATTTAAAACTAATATCTCAATTAACTGAAATTGTGTAACAAAAAACTTTACCTCAGTCACAACTAGCGACATCTGGTGAGTGGAAGATTATTAGCCCGACACTTACGACACTACAGGCTGTAATGAATGAATACTTAAATAAAAAGCCATTCCGTCTTGGTAATCAGGGGTGATAACGCATCTCTTCGGTCATTCATTGTAGAGAGAAAAAGATATCTATGGGCCACTTATCATCAGGTGAACTGAGGTGGGTCCTATGCCTTACTTCTATAAAAAAAACATCCTTACACTGTACGGCATGTTTTCATCGTTGTATTACTTTCTTGGCAAACCAAAATCTGAACAACTCCTGTTTTATTACTAAAGCCATTTCGAAACAATCCTTGGTTCTTCGATGTATTGTGATCTGTATGCTCTAGGTGGTTGGACACCTTTTCTGCGTCCTTACGCACTACTTATACACAATACTTTTTTATATAGAACCTACCCTTTGGGGTAGGTTCTATATAAAAAAGTACTAACCTCTGCTTACCTATATCTGCCGCCAAGCAGCAGTACGTGCACTGCCGTGTTCCGGTCTGAAGGTAGTTGAGAGCCAGAATAGTTACAGGCTGTGAGGTATTTTTTTTATAGGATAAGGGTGACAAACGAGCACACAGTCCACCTGATGGTAAGTGGTTGCTGTGGCCCATAGACAGCTGCATCTATCCTCGATTACGAATCAAAATGCAGATGCGTTGTCTCCCGTGAGGACCAAGATGGAATGCCTCGTTTCCAGTAAAAAGGGTCTCCGGTTCTCTACACTCACCATACGAAACACAGCAGCGTTAAGCTGCTATTCCGTGAGAGCGTGGTCCTTCCCCGGTCGAGCCGACCCATTCGTGCTACAACTATACCAGTAATATAGCTGCAGCATGGCTCTACCACGTAAACAATCCACCTATCTTCAGAGTTGACAATGAAACATCTATAGCTTGATTGGTTTGTAATTGGTTGTAGGTGTCCATGGACTGCAGTATCCATTTACCATTAGGTGGACTGTGAGTTCATGGGTCACTTTAATTTTATAAAAAATTAAAGTTATTAGAATGGGCCTCTTCTTATTTCTGAGTAGATTATATACAAAATAGTCGCCGTTCTATTACAGCGCGTCTTTCTGGACTGCAAACTATATTCAAAAATGGTAAAATCTTGGTAATTTGGTGAAAATGGTAAACTTACCAGTTGTTAGGACTCCATTTTCTTCCTAGAAACCCGTCTGCGTAGGTTAACCATCCTCTTACCTATTTCTGCCACTAAATTGTAGTGCTTGCACAGCTGTATTCTGGTCTGATATAGATCGCCAGTATTATAATTATATTGGCTCTCTATATCAGACCAGAATGTATGCTGTGAGGCATTCCATCTTAGTCCTAAGAGGTGACAACGCATCTGCAGACGTCTTTGCATAAAGTTGGCTACATGTATCCATGTGGCTACTGCAGTTCGTGTACACATTGTAAGTGAACCATCAGGTGGACTGGAAGTTAGTTTGTCACGTAAGTTTAAGATTAAGCAAGTAATTCAGTTTTAGTTCCACAATAAATAAATTTTACCTGTATCAAATGAAACTACTAAAATAGCGAGGATAAAATTTTCTATCTCACAATAGATTAAACCGAAACCATTTTGCACGGAAACTGGCTTTGCATTTAAGCGGGTTAACGTCAACAACTTCCTTCCTCACTAGAAATCTTTTTCCTTTATCTGTTGGTTTACGTCCTGTACCCTTTCCTGTTTTAAGTAAATAATTTATGAAACATACTTACACGTTGAAAGGTATTTAGATTACATAATGTTTTTTATAGAAAAACAGTGAAAAAGAGCGCACAGTCCATCTGTCCCCAATGGATTTCTAAATTCTATTCTTGAGTAAGAATCAAAATGTAGATGCGTTGTCATCCCTGAGGACTAAGATGGAATGTTTCGTTACCACTAAAAGGGTCGCCAGTTCTCTACACTCATCATAAGAAACACAGTAGCAATAAGCTGCTATTTTACGCTGGTATTCTGTGAGAGCGTGGACCATCCCCAATTGGGCTGACCCATTCGTAGTATGTAGCTGCAGCGTGTCTGAAACAGGAGATGGGCAGCAGCATCTTCCTGATTACAGTTGAAACAAAACAAACTGCGGTTGCCAACCTACCTGCCTACCGTGGTAACTATGGCAGAATCGTCTGAGGAAATATATGGAGGAGGCCTATGTTAAGCAGTAGGCTTTTATATGCTGTAATGGAATAATTGTTTAGTTTAGTAATAAAATTCACCTTTATTGAAGATACTATATTTTAATTTAAGCAATATCAGTATAAAAGGAGGAATATTCGCTTTTGTGTATATACATATACAACATCACGCTTGTTATTCCGGAGGAGTAGGCAGAGTACTAAAGAGCAAGCAAGTTAATCGGATCACGTTTAGCTAAGAAATATATGTATAGTTGGATAACTGAAAGAAGTGATAGTTGCTTAGCCCATCACCTACAAAATCACTAACCCAATAACCCATTAGTTGCCTGTTACGACATGCTAAGCAAGTAACATAGTTGGCACATTCTTTTTTATAAAACGTCTCACGTAAATAGGGGCCTTATAACTCCCTCCTAGACCAACTTAGGTCTCAAGCGTATTTTTTGTATCATGGAGGTGTTTTACATATTATATTAATTGGACTAGACAAACATCATAACAATTGTCGAAGCGCCTGTTAATGTAAAGTAGTAAAAGCATGTGGGCGCTTCGAAGTGACATTCATCGGTGACAGTACAATATCCGAATTACAATTTTATCCCTTGTAACGTGGCGTACCAGCAATAGCAATCTTGTAAAACTGGAAAATTAAAATAGTTACTTTATCACATCGCTTTATCTTCCACTTTATGTCAACAAAAATTATTTGTAGGCCATACAAACTCTTGTACCGTGCGGGATTCGAACTTGCAGTTACGCAGCGCCACAGCCTAATGCCTTGCCAGCAAGTTATCGGGCCGTTATTTCTTAAGTTGTGACGCAGTTTTCTAAATAATGACTTAATTTCCTAAATAATGACGTCGTTCCCTAAATAATGACGTAATTTCCTAAATAATGACGTAATTTTTTAATAATGATGTAGTTTCCTAAATAATGACGTCATTTCCTAAATAATAAAATAACGGGTCGGTAACGTGCTACGTTATGGGAACTACGACTTTCAACTCTCTAGCATCATTACCATCTATCATCTACGGGTAAAGATTATTGATTAAAAAGAACAAAGATGACGGACTTATATATTAGTAAGATAAAGTAACAATGAGCTGACTGTACTCTTAGAGCTCGAAGAACCGAAAACACATGGAGAAGAAAAGTTCTGGAGTGGCAGAGTCATAGCTGAGCAATGCAGGAGTAATAAACATAAGCCCGTAGTGATGGATGCCACTGGCACAAGGACTGTGCAAGCAGTGGACTTATGAGAGGTTGTAACAATGGAAATATTTTTTGTAGAATAAACGTGACAAACGAGCACAGAGTCCACCTGATGGTAGGCGGATGCTATGGCCCCTAGATGTATATACTCTCAAAAAATAAATAACCAAAATGCAGACACACTGTCACTCCTGTTTTAGTACTAAATCTTAGTAGATGGAATGCCTCGATTCCAGTAAAAGGAGTAATCGGTTCTCTACCCTCACCATACGAAACACAGTGGCATTAAGTGCTATTCTGTGAGAGCGTGGTCCTTCCCCGGTTGAGCTGACCATGGAGCCAACCCATTCATACTAAAACTATAATATATCTGGCTCTTCCACGTATCTAATATGACCTTGAATGTATTGACTAGGTTTGTTGTCATTTGTTAACATAATTAATTGAGCGAACAATTCTTTGAATTTTCTTGAAATTGGAGACATTTTTTCAATTTTAACAACATAATATTTGAGATCTTTTATCCTACTACTGGAATGAGCGTGATGCTTATTACATTTCTCAAATTTAATCGCTGTATTCTAACCTGGACAAAATAGCGATGGAATTAATTCCATTTAAATATCTCGCAGCAAGGAACGTAGATAATATTAATTGTATTGCTTTTGTACAATCTGTAACTTCTTTTAGATTACATTATTGCTATATTCAATTTCATGGTTTATAGTAGTAAGTACACACAGTTCACCTACATCTATACTCGGTTAATAATCAAAATGTCGCTGATTAACCTGGGGCTAAGAATATCCACCTGATTAGCAGTAAAACGTCAGTCTCTAATTCCCGTCACTCACTATCCAAACACGGTTATAAGTTATATTATACTCGTGAATATTTAAACACATGGTTGTATCTTGTAAAAACGTATAGAAATAACTTTACTTCAGAAAACTCGACCATTAAAATTTAATTTAATTTTTATTTGCAAATTGTATGTGGTTCTATTACCTCCAATACTCTTACTCCCCAGCTAATGCAGAGGTAATAAAACCACAAACAAATTAATTACAAATTAAATTTTATAGTGGTCGACTTTTCTGAAGTAAAGTTATATCTATACGTTTGAAAACTAATTCTGATAACGTACTTAACAGGAACCACAGGGTTTTTGTTACATGTATATATATTATAATTTTGTTATGACTGAGTTGTTTAGTCTCGGGAATATCGTAACGTTTGTTTCGTAATGTTTGCCATTAACATTAGATGCATTTATGTAAGCTTACGCTAAGCCAGCTTAACGACGTCACAGCTGTATGCATACGACCTTACTAGATGTTAGCATGAAGCCATTCACCTACTAAAACTGCCATAGATTTTCTTTATATAGCTGTAAATTATACATATAGGAAGTACCGTGTAAAAGCGGTGTAATAATATTCATAACCCCATATCGTACCAGTGGATGTCGTAAGAGGCGACAGAGGGAAAATGAAATAAGAAATGTGCAGCACCATCTTCCTGATGTCAACTCAAAATAATAAAAAATTGCGTTTGCTAACCTGGCTGCCAAGCGTGACAACTATGGGCATTTTACCTAGGGAACTATGGGAGACCTATGTTCAGCAGTGAACTTTTATATGCTGTAATAGATATTAAAGAACTTAAAGCAAAGTTACAGCCTTTATACGAACAGCTGCTGGGAGCAGATTTTCTCTAATTTCTGAGAGGATTGTGGAGCTATTTGTCAGCCACGCTGCTCCAGTGAAAGATGGCGAAAACATGTCATCGAAATATCTTATTTCTCAAATACGCAGATTTCCTCACGATGGTTTTGTTTCACTACCGCGCACGTGGTAAATCAGCATCAACTGTCATTGGTGCAGGCGGGGATAGACGCGATTTTTTTTAATGAAACTGAAGTGAAAAACGAACTTCATGTCCATGAACACCTGCAACCAGCTTCAAACAAAGAAGGATACAGATGCGTTGTCACCTCTGAAATCTAAGTTGGAATGCCTTATAACCTGTAATCATACTGGCTGTCTATACTAGCTCTAGATTCACACTGCAGCAATATATTAATATGGATGCAGTACAAATGAGTCAGCTCGGCCGGATAGGACCAAGCTATAATAAAATATTAGCGTAAAACAGCAGAATAATGCTGATATGTTTCGTATGGTGAGTGAAGAGAACTGTAGACCCTTTCCACTGGTAACAAGGCATTAAGCCATCTTAGTCCAAAGTAATCTTAGGACGTTCATATAGGCTGTAACATGACTATACTTTATATTAGTTAGTCGTATACCCTTTTATGATCGAATGATTGGCAGAACATTAGTGATTTCTTGAATTTACGCAAATACTGCAGTGGCTTGGTCACCCACACTGAACTCAGAGCAACCCACATGTCAGGCCCAAAGGATATTCTTACACCGCTACTACACAGTGATTTAAAAAAAATTAGATGCATATAAAATAAAGTTAAATTATTATTATTACTTTACATTACCCAACGAATAAAACTAATTTAACGAATTTCATATTTTTAATACCCGAAGTTTCAAGCGCTTTACAGTATCCATGGTAACAAGGAGGGTGAGGGAGAGGATTCCTTCGCAAAAATTTAAATACACCTGTAAACATTCTTCGTTTGAATTTATCGAACGTATTGTACAATTTTTGTCAATGTCCCCTAGGAATATTGAATTTAAAACGTATTAATTTAACTCATGAAGAGAAACAGTTCATGAAACAAGTTGTGGTGTCGCTTATAATTATTTCCGTAGATAGAGATAATTGCATCCCTCGCTACGCGACGCCTATTATTCATGAAAATGCGAAGAAACTTTTGTTTCACGTTATACAACTGCATTTGATGAATTGCTTTTATAGCTAAGAGAGCTGTAACAGAGGAAATATGAGGGTTTTCTGAATTGCGCTTTAAATCGTAATTTTTGTTGATTTTGGTCGTTGTTTTTTTATAACTTTCTTTCTTTTTCTTTCCTTTAAAAAATTACCCCCACATTGGTATTTTCTCTTGTATCGTGGAGACAGTTTACATAAATAACTTTCACAAGGACAAACATACAGACCGGAACAATTATTTGTAGGCCATACAAATACTTGTTTCATGCGGGATTCGAACCCGCGGCTCTCAGCGCCGCAACTCATTGATAAGCCACTGCGCCATAGAGCCGTAATGTCGTAAGTAAAATATTATTCTTTTTCCCTTCTTTGTCTCTAGACATAGTTACCTATTACTTATTCCAAAATGCGCTTTAAATTATCATTTTATTGTTTTAGTCGTTGTTTTTTTTTATAACGTCTAAGTAAAATATTATTCTATTGTCCTTATTTGTACCTAGACAAATGTATTTCTTATTCTAA
Source organism: Parnassius orleans (assembly GCA_029286625.1). NCBI lineage: Eukaryota > Metazoa > Arthropoda > Insecta > Lepidoptera > Papilionidae > Parnassius > Parnassius orleans. The sequence continues at coordinate 42,590 of JAGSMP010001061.1, read as the reverse complement.
AATGCGCTTTAAATCATCAATTTTTTGTTTTAGTCGTTGTTTTTTTTTATAACGTCGAAGTAAAATATTATTCTATTATCCTTATTTGTACCTAAACATATTTCTTATTCTAAAGTGCACTTTAAGTCGTCGTGTAAGAGAGTAGCGGTGTAAGATTATCCTTTGGGCCTGACATGTGGGTTGCTTTGAGTTCAGTGTGGGTGACCAAGCCACTGCAGTATTTGCGTAAATTCAAGAAATCACTAATGTTCTGTCAATCATTAGATCATAAAAGGGTATACGACTAACTAATATAAAGTATAGTCATGTTACAGCCTATATGAACGTCCTAAGATTACTTTGGACTAAGATGGCTTAATGCCTTGTTACCAGTGGAAAGGGTCTACAGTTCTCTTCACTCACCATACGAAACATATCAGCATTATTTTGCTGTTTTACGCTAATATTTTATTATAGCTTGGTCCTATCCGGCCGAGCTGACTCATTTGTACTGCATCCATATTAATATATTGCTGCAGTGTGAATCTAGAGCTAGTATAGACAGCCAGTATGATTACAGGTTATAAGGCATTCCAACTTAGATTTCAGAGGTGACAACGCATCTGTATCCTTCTTTGTTTGAAGCTGGTTGCAGGTGTTCATGGACATGAAGTTCGTTTTTCACTTCAGTTTCATAAAAAAAAATCGCGTCTATCCCCGCCTGCACCAATGACAGTTGATGCTGATTTACCACGTGCGCGGTAGTGAAACAAAACCATCGTGAGGAAATCTGCGTATTTGAGAAATAAGATATTTCGATGACATGTTTTCGCCATCTTTCACTGGAGCAGCGTGGCTGACAAATAGCTCCACAATCCTCTCAGAAATTAGAGAAAATCTGCTCCCAGCAGCTGTTCGTATAAAGGCTGTAACTTTGCTTTAAGTTCTTTAATATCTATTACAGCATATAAAAGTTCACTGCTGAACATAGGTCTCCCCATAGTTCCTCGTAGGTAAATGTTTGCCATAGTTGTCACGCTTGGCAGCCAGGTTAGCAAACGCAGTTTTTTTATTATTTTGAGTTGACATCAGGAAGATGGTGCTGCACATTTCTTATTTCATTTTCCCTCTGTCGCCTCTTACGACATCCACGGGTACGATATGGGGTTATGAATATTATTACACCGCTTTTACACGGTACTTCCTATATGTATAATTTACAGCTATATAAAGAAAATCTATGGCAGTTTTAGTAGGTGAATGGCTTCATGCTAACATCTAGTAAGGTCGTATGCATACAGCTGTGACGTCGTTAAGCAGGCTTAGCGTAAGCTTACATAAATGCATCTAATGTTAATGGCAAACATTACGAAACAAACATTACGATATTCCCGAGACTATACAACTCAGTCATAACAAAATTATAATATATATACATGTAACAAAAACCCTGTGGTTCCAGTTAAGTACGTTATTAGAATTTAACGTATAGAATAACTTTACTTCAGAAAAGTCGACCATAATAAAATTTAATTTGTAATGTATTTTTTGTGGTTTTATTACCTCTGCATTAGCTGGGGAGTAAGAGTATTGGAGGTAATAAAACCACATACAATTTGCAAATAAAAATTAAATTAAATTTTTATGGTCGAGTTTTCTGAAGTAAAGTTATTTCTATACGTTTGAATACTGATTCTGATAACGCATTTGAGGCGACAGAGGCAAATAAAACAGCGAAACCGACAAAAGCATCTTCCTGATAATAACTTAAATTTATGAAGAAACTGCGGTTACCAACGCTCCTACAAAAGTAGTAACTATGGCAAACGTTCCCCAAGGTGTGCCTTAGAGGGAGAAATTTTTGCCATATTTATTTAAGAGGAGGCCTATGTTTAACAGAGGACTTTTGGTAGCCTGTAATGAATAAATGAATGAAATCAAAGTCGATGTTTAAAGACCTTAAATATTTAACATCAATGAACGTTCTTATTTCTATCTTTTCCAATTTGTGACGCTATTTTCTATAGAAGCTAATATTGTATAGTGGGTTAACGTCGGCAACTTGCTTCTTTATTGGAATTCCTTTTCCTGTTACCGGTTATCCTGTTTCCTGCTCTTGATATATACAATTTTCACTTCGAACTTTGTCTGACTTTGATCGAATTGTATATCAAGGTGGAAGAAACTAGTAATATTTGCTCGAGTAAGCAATAGATTAAAATGTAAACTGGTCATTTAGCATAAAAATGTCAATAGCTATTAAATATTTTTTGAATTTACGTGGTAGAGCTACACTGCAGCTATATTATGGTTTTAGCACGAATGGGTTGGCTGACCGGGGAAGGACCACGCTCTCACAGAATACCAGCGTGAAATAGCAGTTCAATACTTAGTCTTAAAGACCAAACTATCAAAGTTGTAGTTGTTACTCACTAGACCTAGTTTTTAAAGACCACACTGTCAATATTGTAATTATAGCTCACTAGAATTAGTTAAGGTATATACGTACATATGACTGTTGAGAGATACCATTAATTGGGGACCTTATGTAGAGCAAGTGGCGAACTTAGATCCGCTGACACAAAATTAAGCATACTTAAGTAAACGCTACCGTATAAGACTTTGAAACTGCTATATAACTGTGGCCTAAACGTGTGTTTGAGATCTTACCTTACATATATCCAAAAAAAAATATGTCACCTACACTTGAGAATCTGCAAAGTTCTCAACATTTTTGATAAAATAAGAATAGCTATTGTATCAGAATACAGCGCAAATATATATTCTTTGCACGTCAAATTTTTTTTTATAGGTAAGGGGGCAAACGAGCATGCGGCTCACCTGATGGTAAGTGACTACTGCGCCTATGAACAACTGCAACACCAGGAACCAGAGGAATTGCAGATGCGTTTCCGGCCTTTTAAAAAGAAGTAGGATACAGCTTAAAAATTATCTTACATACCTTTGTACAATTCGCCCAAGTCTAACTATGAATATGGTAGGTTGGTAGGAGAGTATGGGGATATATTGTGGTTTGAGATAATTTTTCTCTCATAAGAATTACTTTCACTTACATGAGAAACTTACATAATACAGAATCTAAAACATTTTTGGCATAACGTACATTAAAAAAAATAAGTTAATAAGTATAAAACGGGTAGTTGTTAATATTGATTTGTTTCACATCAAATTTTTCACAAAAAATTCAAACATAAAAAATTATAAATAATCATAGAGTAAATGTAACTGGAAGTGGCACTCATCAATGCATCGTGTTCGCAGTAAAGTAAAGTAAAGTTACAGCCTATATACGTCCCACTGCTGGGCACAGGCCTCCTCTCATTTCTGAGAGGGTTTTAGGGTAAGGGAATGTCCGCCGCGCTGCCCTAATTGCGTGTTGGCGAACTTCACATGTCTTCGAAATATATTGTTTTATTTTGATTTCAGACATGCAGGTTTCCTCACGATGTTTTCCTTCACCGCCGAGCACGTGGTAAACCAGCACTTAAAATTGCAATTAACAATTTCATTGGTGCCGGCGGGATCGAACCCGGTTGCTCGCGTACTGTGAAACTTACAGCGAGCGGCAACCATCTGAGCTACCACGGCTCGCACGTGTTCGCAGTGTTTATGACATAATATTTTAATATTTTTTTAAAACATGTCATTGATTTTGCTTCTTTTATTTCTTTTGGAAGTTTGTTATACAATCTAGCACTTTCGTACAAAAGACTCTTTACCATAGTTCGTCCGGGGAGTATATAACTCTATGTCGTTTGCTCGTCTTAGCCTCATTTTTTGTATTTCTTGTTTCTTGGTAAAGGCTAGTGTATGCATATCTTTATTAAATGTTTTCCTTATAAGAATGCAAGTACAATAAATATTTATGTATATTTGTAAAATAACCATAATTTTAGTTTCCTTAAATAAAAGGTCGGGGAAAAAGTTTTTTCGTATTTTATATAAAAATACAAGACATTTTTTTTTCAAGGTTTAATTAAATTTAGTTATAATATATGTAAATGCGCCATTTTGTTCGATAACTTGTTGCCATTTTGTAGGTAGTAACATAATCCTGTTGCTGTAAAAATCTTGGAATTTTTTATTTAACAAAATGCGACAAGTTGTTTTGACAGTCCTCTCTGGAAGTTAACCTAACACTACTCAAAGAATTCTGAAGAGACCTGTGTAGCTGTGTAGAGCTATGTATCTTTTCATCTTAGTACTCAGAAATAACAACGCATCCGTATCCTTCTTTGTATGGAGTTAATTGCAGATGTATATGGGATGTTGTGGCTACTTACAATCAGGAAGGCTATAAGTTTGTCACTTCAGTTTTATAAAAAAATGTAGTCTGCTGAAGACTGAACTTTGTTTTCTAGCTTACGGATATATTTTTAAGCGAGTACTTAGCCGCTAAATTACTAAGACTCAATTCTCAGTTCACATGTAAACTTATAAATATAGCACGTATAAATACGTAATTTGCCACACAAGCAAATGTAAGTGGACTAGTATTAACATGAAAATAATGAAATAATATTCGTAACCGTGGGTAATGGTAACTTTTGTCATTTGTAAAACCACTGCTAGACTGCATTGGAATTAATAGAATCAGGTGTTACTTACCTCGTTTGAAGAGTACCTCTCGCCTTCCCTCAATTGCGTGCACTATCGCGTGACTGTCTCAATTTCTATCTCTATCTCAATCGCATGACGGGGATGTCACCACTAATCCCAGCACCACTACTCACAACACCACATCACTAGGAAAGTCGCACCACCGTCGATAATACGACGCGTGTTTCGCCTCTAAGCGAAGCATCCTCAAATGAACTCTACCGTGGCTGACCGTTCATAACAATCGGATTTTCTGTAACAAATTTTTAACATCTATCTTTAAGCATCTCTTTCTTTTGTGAAGATGGAGTTATCAAGTTTTCTGGAGGTACTAGATTTTCTTGACTCTTGATACCGTCATAGTTGTTTTTATTGAAGTTAGGGTGACAAACGAGCACACAGGCCACTTGATGATAAGTGGCTACTGCAGCCCATGAACACCAGCAAACAACTTCAATCAAAGGCGTAATGTATAATATCTATGTTTGTGTGTGCCGTAAAAGGCGATAGAGGGAAATAGGAGATGGGCAGCATCATGTTTCTGATAACACCTCAAAATAAAAAAAAATCTGTGGTGGCAACCTGTCTGCTAAGCGTGGCAGCATGAAGCAAGGTATGAACTTTTGATACGACTAAGTTTTAACGGCAGTACTGGTTGTAGCGGTATACTACGCAGAAATTTTTGTTTAAAAATGTTTTAGACACTGGCCACTTAATTTTTTTTAGAAAATATGATTATTTACAAGTGAAATATGAATGTTTGAATTTCAAACTTCCCTCTACATTCTTAAGAGCTAAATTTAAATATCGTATTTAGTCACGTATGTCATCAAAAAATCCAGTGTGCCGGACAAAAGTTCGTGCGATTGCTTTTTCAATTTCACCTAAAACTGGACGAATCGTCTGATTGACTTTAAATAGGCATTTATAGATAAAGAGCTTTCTTAGGCCATCGCGTACCGCTAGTGTAACAAATTTCAACACGGACGACTAACTTTAAGATATAAAAAGAAGTGTTTTCTTTTTGATGGCAGGTACGAAAGTAAACGTTACAACAGTGAAAAATTAAATTAGCTATGCGAAGGGGCGTTGCAACAGCAATAAAGTTTCATATTAATATTTTATTTTTTGTGTTGGAGTACTTTAACTTATTTTAAGTTTGAAATTAAATTTCTACATCACCTTATATTTAATATTGTGAGACGTATTTGATCATATAGAAACCATAGCGTGTAAATGTTTGTGAAGCAGTTTGCCTCGAACGACTCTGTTGCACCGTTCCTTCCGTGTGTCGAGTGTTTGCTTATGCAAGTGCTGCTTACGGCTTATTCGCAAATCGTAAGACTTGTTGTGTTACCATTAAGTGTATTAGCAACGTTGGAACAAAGCTAACAATAAATTATTGCATGAGAATAATGTTAAGTAGGGTATTAACATGAACGTGAGCAAGAATGGGCCAATTAGCTTATTACCCCTTAAACAAAAAGGGACGCTAGTTTTAATATCAACTTTTGCTTTAACTTTTTCTCAAATATGTGTCTCATAGATCAGGAGTTTTCCGCTCGCTGAAGTTTTAGACGCGTGCAACCCGAGTTTAAATACATTTATTGTACGAAAAATATGGAATAAAGTTGACAAAAAAGCTCACGGTCCATCTAATGTTTAGTGGATACTGTGCCCATAGACACCTTTTTTTAACTTATTTTTATTACTTATAAGGCAATGCATGACTACAATCCCATCTGGTGGTAAGTGATGATGAAGCTCTACATGGAAAATGCACTGTCTTAGCGTAATAAAAGACTATTCACTCTTGAATTGAAGACGCCCAGATTGTATTCGAACGGAAAGACAGACGCCGGAAAATTATTACAACTATGCTATCGTATATACATATGTGCGTATATACATCTATACTCGCATATACAGAGATGCCTTATCACCCCTGAGAACTAAGATGGAATGCCTGGTTTTCATTAGAATTCTCCGGTTCTCACACTCACAATACGAAACACAGCAGCACTAAACTGTCATTCCACGCTGGTATTCTGTGAGAGCGTGGTTCTTCCCTGTAATGACGTTATTAATTGAGACAACCTTTATGTTCTAAGCTCTGTTTATTACTGTTTTAAATTTATAATAGGTACATTAGTGGATACCGTGAGCAACTCTACACCTTCCACGGCATTTAAAAAAAAATTACCAATATCTTTACTAATACCAGGTAAACCAGGTATAAAAATACAATTCATTATTATATCAAATCAATATTTTGTAAAAAGAAATCCAATACAGATGGAACTTAACTTTTCTAATTTAAATTTATCCGGAATTCATTCAAAATATGAAGTGATTTACAAATTTTAGAAACAAAATTGTATCTAATTATGGAACATTCTAAGCCACTTAAAAACAATATTATAAAGTAATCTACGACCTTGAAAATAAAACAATAATACATTAAATAAAAAAAGGTAACTAAAATATGTAATATAAAATAATGCTGTAAAAAAAAATTAATGTATCTTCAGAAACGAGATAATTCTTGTTTCTTTTCTTTGTCATGTCGGTGAAGACGTCGTAACTTCAAATCATGATCGCGTTTCTTTTCAACACAATGTGTATTTGCCATGCCGGCATTATATTTCATTTATTTCATATATTCATTCACTCTGATTTTATTAAATTTATTTCATACATTCATATTTTATATATCATTCTAATGGCGTGGCGCGAACCATCCCAAATATTTTTTCTCTCGTATTGGTTAACCATTTATTTATTCATGTTTTCCGTACTATGTGTCACAATCTTTCACGCAGACGAACTCGCGTACAGCATGATCAAGAAATGTGCCGCTACTTTATCTTTACATTATTTTCATAAAATATTATTATACGCTTTCATTCTAATTCCATTTCCATTCAATTCAGCATATCAGTTTATTAACATAACTAGAGTTTGGGCCCAAAACATTATCTAAGATAAATATCCGATAGCCTTACACAAATTCTTTAATTCCTATAACTAGCGAAATTATTCGTATTGTTTCTAATACTTTATCTATACATCCGGTACATCATTCACATATACAACATTCTTTTCTTTTCCTTTCCGATACCTATCTTCTACTTTCAGACATCCATACCTATACCTCAATTCTTTTATTGCATTTCCGTGGCTTTCTTTTATAAATTTTAGCACTTAATAATTATATATTTTACATGTAGGCGTATCGCACACATTACGATAAAGAGTATAACCTACTTACATATATTTTACTATTTTCTCTAAGTATTTATTTTTCATCCTTATAAATGAACCAACATTCTTAAGGAACGAAAAACAAAATTAACATAATCACGATTATGCATCGGTTTTTCTAGCCGATTACAAATATTTAAGATAATATTTTATTGTTTTTCCAAATACAAACACTCAACTCAACACCATACAAACTTAATCAAACACAACCTTAATTTCATTACATCTATCATTATTACCATTCTGATATATAGCGTCATACAGTTTCTTTTCTATAATTCAACTTAAGCCTTTGTAGTTTATCCTTTCTTTTACTCTTTTGTGCAAACAGATTATACTTTTAAGACACAAGCGATATTTTTCCTTATTACATAAACTCTTTGTTTTGACATCATTAATCCTATTTCGGCTTTTTTTAAATAAATAAGTTATTTATTTGTCTTAGCTTCAATGGTCCATTAGTCATTAAAGCCATTACCTGAACTCGATAATCAAATTATCTCACAAAATTTTCGAACTAATTTACAGTTTTTTATTACTAAATAATAGTTAATTTTAACAAACCTTTCTTTTTTTTCAATTGAAATACTGGAATCTAATTGTAGATAAAGTAAATGAGAAACTATAAAACAGTATTTTGAAGGCAAGTCAGTCACTGGAGACATCAGTGGTGTATATAATATTGCACTGCATCATTCTGTAATCGTTAAACTCCGATATCATATTAGTATAAGATTCCGTTGCCTTATATGCAAAAGATCACGTCAACATTGTTTAGAATTTGATGCGCAATATGTATATAAAGAAAACGTTATATTACATTCCGCTGAATTCTTAAATAATACATTATATTATACGTGGTAGAGCCATGCTGCAGCTATATTAGTAGTACAGTTGTAGCACGAATGGGTCGGCTCGACCGGAGAAGGACCACGCTCTCACAGAATACCAGCGTAAAATAGCAGCTTAACACTGCTGTTTTTTGTATGGTGAGTGTAGAGAACCAGATACCCTTTTTACTGGAAAAGAGGCATTCCATCTTAGTCCTCACGCTTTACAACGCATCTGCATTTTGATTATTTATTGAGGATAGATGTAGATATCTATGGGCCACAGCAACCACTTACCATCAGGTGGACTGTGTTTTGCTGCTTGTTTGTCACCCTATCCTATATTAAAAAAGCTTGTTTTATATATCAAATACTTATAATAGTAAAATATGAATTACAAAGTAGAAATTATCAGTACGATCATTATAAATAGTTTTTAAAACAACTTGTAACCTTCTGTGTATTTCTTAATATTTAATACAAATAAACATAAACACTCACGCCTGTCACCCAGAGGGGTAGGCAGAAACTACGGACTTCCATTTGGCACGATCCTGGCACCTCTCTCGCCTCCTTTACATCCATATATCTACGCATACACGCTCGTCGGTTAAGGGTACTCCTAATCTGGCCCATTTTCAATATATCGCCAATTTGGTCGATAAATCTTCGTCTAGGGCGTCCCTTTCCGACTCTGTCGTTCACTTCTGCAGCATAAATTTGCTTTGTCACTCTTTCTTCGTTCATTCTTTCTACATGACCAAACCACCGAAGCATTCCTTTCTTAATCCTGGTCACAACGTCATCTTGCAAACCACATTTTCTCTTATCACACTATTTCTCACCCTGTCATTCAGATTCAGCCTTAGCATACTCCGTAATGACCGCATTTCTACAGCATTTTGACACCAACAATTTATACTACGCTAACTCGAATTTTAGGGAAATTCGTTTTTTTATGCCAAGTTGCTTAAAATGTCTATTTTTATATGTAATAAAAAAATCGTGAAGAAATATACAAAAATAACGAAGTTACAAATCTTATACAACGCTAAGTAAAGGTACTTTTCGAAATCACTCAATTTAAATTACGCTAACTATTATTAGCGGAGTGTGCACGGGAGGGGCACGGGAGGGGCACGCACCGCTTGTTTGTTTACATTAATCTAACGAGTAACGACACTTGTCGCTGTGTTAGATGTGATTGCGCGGTTTTAAAAACTTTATAAGTAAATCATAATTCATCTAACGTTATTGTTACAAGTTATTTAAAATATTGTTAGTGTTAATTTATTAATACAAAAATGTCACGAAAACGAGCTAAATATTTAGTGGATTTAGTCAAAAAGGAGAAAAATTCATTGAAGAGTTTTGATAAAAATGGTGAGATACCACTTCATACTGACGAGAGAGGTAAGTTTAATGTGTTATTAAGGATTATAGTGTAGGTCAAAGTATATAATTATGTTTTATAGTAATACTCCACGTTTTTTGAAAATTTGAGCCGCTTAGCTCAGAGTCCGTGTAACACTACGCTAACACTTAGTTAGCGTAGTTTAGTGCGTTCGTGTATACTTGTTCGTTTGTAAAATGCACTACTTAGCGACTTTACCGTTGTAAATACTTATGTAAAAACGAGTGTTAATTACTTTATTGATGGTACCTTGAGTATATTTTTAATGTACATGTTTTTTACAAAAATAATCATATGATTTCAACACATTATCCCTATTGTTATAGAATCCTCGCCATTACCTGCTGAAGTTGATAATCCTGAATTCGTGGCTTTGTATAATCACGTCATGTTTGAAGAGCCTATTCAAGAGCATGATTATTCAATAGTCAGTTCTGCAAGCCGAGATATAGAAAATTACAAAAAAGATGTAGTATTACAAGATATAAATTTGAATGACTTGGGGGCTCCTAAAACTCCACTTAATATTTATTCACCAAATGTATTGACTTCAACCCAAAAACCTTCTCCATTGACATTAACTCCACCAATTATCGAACCTTTGTTTTCATTCGTCTCTAATGATCCTTCTGACAGCATAGATAATACCCCCGTACCTTCACCTTATAGTGATTTTTCGGAATCTTCACAAAGTTTAAACGGTACTTTAGTGCCGACTTCTTGCCAAAAAACCGAAGATAGAACACTCACACCAGAAATCAGTACGTCCGTCCAGGAAAGTCTTCCCGATTCGCATATGGTTAACTGCCTCAGCAATAACACAGATTCAGTATCGGCAATATCTACTCCCTGTAATTCAATTTCCTCGCCTGCAACGTTTAATTATAGTGACTATTCTGCAGTATCGACCCCAAAAAATAATAAACGTAGATCTAAAAAAAGAACTGATGTGGGTCTCAAACGTCTTAAACTTGAAGATGAGTGGATAAGTAGAAAGAGAAAACGTTTGTGTAACAAAGGATTGCAGTATACTACGTCAAAAGAGAAAACTAAAGCACCAAGAAGCATTAAAGTCAGTTGTGTCAATTATCGCCTGCAATGCTATAATAAAATAAGCCAAGAAGTTCGTATTGACCTTTTTGATAAGTTTTGGGATACTGGTGATCACGCAAAACAATGGCAAATCATTGCCAAATGTGTAATACAAAAAAGTAAAAAGACTGCCACTAATGTTGAAAGCGAATCTAGTCGTCGATCACACACTTTGCATTATCACCTTCCTATAAATTCTGTCAATGGTATCATATTACAAAAAGTTTGCAAAACAATGATCTTGAACACCTTTGATATTAGTAAAGATTTTGTGTATACTGCAATACGAAAAATCCAAGAAAACAATGATTTTACTCATGTTACTGACGACAGAGGTCGGCATTAAAACCATAACTATGTAATTTCAAATGAAATGAAACAGAGTATCATAGATCACGTTAATTCTTTCACCCCTGTTGAATCTCACTACGTTAGAAAACGTACGAGTAAAAACTACTTAGAACCTTCTTTATCTTTTTCTAAAATGTTTAAGTTGTATCATGAGTGGTGTTCTGATAATAATCATAATGTTAGAGTACAGAAAGTGAGACAGTATAGAGATGTCGTTAATACTAATTTGAAGATAGGTTTTCATTTACCAAAAAAAGACCAATGCGATATCTGTCATCAGTACAAAAATACATCTAGCCCTACAGATGAATTGAAAGAAAACTTCACAAAACATCAAACAGAAAAAGAAATTTCCCGTAAATTAAAATTAGAATGTAAACTATTAGCTGTCTCTAGTAACAAAGTAGTTTGTATTGTATTTGATTTTCAAAAAGTTATTATAGGCGTAAGCTCAATGTATATAATTTTACAATTTACAATATGGGATCAAAAGAAGCGTTTTGTTATATGTGGGATGAGCAAACGGCTAAGAGGGGGGCTAATGAAGTGGCTAGTTGTTTATACGATTTTTTTATTAAATTAGCTTCTAAGGGAGTTCACGAAGTCAATCTATGGTCAGACAACTGTGGGGGACAAAATCGTAACTGTGGGGGACAAAATTGTTTACTATATGTACTTATTAGCTGCTAAAAATTTTAAAATGAAGATAAGCCACCACTTTATGGAAAAGGGCCATACACAGAATGAAGGAGTTCACGCTTTGATAGAAAAAACTGCAAGAGGTAGAGAGGTATATTCGCCGGATGAGTGGTATTCACTAGTACGATGGGAAAGGTCACTTGGAGCCTTTTCCCGAAAAAGCATACAAAACTTTGTTAAAAATTAATGTAGCAAAATATAAAGATTTAAAATACTACTGTGATAATAATATTATACCCGAAAAGTATCATACATTTTATAGGAATTTATTATTATACTGAATATGATGAGAAGAATGTAAGTGATGATGAGGTTTGAATGATTATAAGTACTTAATGATTACAACATACTGTTTCAATTATTTGATTTATATTTACCACTTAGAAGTTTTTGTTTTTTATTAAGAATAACAATTATGTGCAATCTTGATTTAAATATAATATACGAAGTGGAACTGTGATTAATCCGATCTCTTATCGATAATAATTAATAAGTACTTACCTGAAATTTAAATAAACAGTTGATTACTATTTTTGTTTTAATTATATACTTACCTACAAAAAATAATATTATCTACAGAATTTATCAAGAATTTATAAAAATCTACATGTATTATAGCTCAACGGAAAGTTAAATGATATGCTAATTTATAGCACACGTCGATGTATACTACGCTATATATAATTTGACGGCTTTTAATACGATATGCGCCAGTGATGCATGTACCGGTTAAATGAAGCTAACTTTAATAACTTGTTATTTAGCATAAGAATTTATAATTATATAGCTTGTGAATATATATAAAAACCTAAGGTTATAATTAATGCATAATATATTTTACAATTATGATTGCAAAGCAAAAAATATAACACTTCTTTAGCACTACGATCTCCCGTAATACTCTACGCTAACATTAGTTAGACGTGTGTAATATGTAAAATCTTATTGAGAAATTACGTGTATATACGGCTAATTTGCGCTAAATCAAAGAATATAAATAATTAAGGAAAAATAAACATGGGAAATTACGATGAATAAATTAAATATTAAGCATACCAAATTTCAAATAAGTGTCTTAATTAATATAAAAGTTATCACGTTTTTCCCTTCATATGCCTCTACTGTAAAGTTCACTTTTATGAGTTAGCTTAGTATAAATTGCTGGTGTCGAATTTTATTCTACTCTCATGCTTCTTCTGCCAGACCGAACTTTCACTACCATACATTAAAGTAGGGACTAACACAGCATTATGAATTGCCAAACGTGCCTTTTTTGACACGTTCTGACTCTTCATAATAGCGTGTAGAGCCCCATTCACTCTATTTCCTGCGTTCACTCGTCGTTCTATATCCTTATCATATCTACCATCCCTGCTAAATAAACATCCCAAATATATAAACTCATCCACTTTCTCAATCAACTCCCCTTCTATTCTTATTTCGCATAACGTTTTACTTTCTTCTCTTTCAAAAACCATCACTTTCGTCTTACTTGCGTTCACTTTCATACCCCTTTCTTTTAATGACCAGTTAATTAAAGTAACCATCATTTGCAACTCGGCCGCCGACGATGCAAATATGACTTGATCATCGGCGTACAAAAGGCATTTGACGGTTAACTCACCCATTCACAACCCACATTCTTTAACTTTCACTGTCCATAAATAGGTTAAACAGCCACGGGGAAGCTACACAGCCCTGTCTGACACCTTTTTGGATGCCGAACCAAACCATTTGGATGAGTCGCTCGCGGCCGTAGGCTTCGACCACCTAACCCTAGGCCCACCCTACACGTGTCCCCCGGGTGGTGCTAAACGAGCGACAAAGCCGAAAGGATAGACTCGGCTCCTCGCCGTATGGTAGCGGCGTAAAATCTACCACCCCTTAGTTCGCACCATGAGCTAACAAATTAATACAAATAATTAAGAGCTATTGCATGTGAATCTATAAATTGTATATATATTGTTAATTTTTCATCTGCAAATTATGATTTCTTATATTTACGCGAACACTACACATTGAATTAAACTACTTTTACGGATTATATCGCGTTTAATTAACTTATTTTATTAATTCCCGACGTTTCGGGTGCTTTACAGCACCCATGGTCACGGGGGACTGAGGTGATTGACGTCCCAATGTCAAAGTTAATGCAGGGTACCTTCAGCTTTTTAATTATTAATTTTGGTCCGATCTACGCAGAATGAACTAACTGTGTCTTGAAGTCTTGCAGTGGTATGCTTGGGTTTAGTTTAATTTTATTAATTACAGGATCCCAAGCAGGTGGTAGTACCAGCCTCCTCTCTATTGAAATTAGGATGTTTTTAATTTCAATAGCCTCACTATCATCCTTGGCAGGAATCGATGTTCTTCGCGAGAATCTGTGGTTTATCAAATCTAATGTAATGGCGGGGGCCGTCTAGGATATGATCACAAACTGCAGACTTCCCGGAACGTTGGTGCTTCACGTCAGCTATGTGTTCTTTTACGCGGGTTTTAATAGATCGTTTTGTTTGCCCTATATATGAGACCACATTCACAATCAAGCTTACCTCCTGCATCTTGTAGAGGAATATTGCACTTGACGGATGGTAAGAACTGACTAATCTTCTTCGGCGGCGAAGAATGTTCTTATAGAAGCTCGCTTCAAGATGTAGCCAATCTTGTATGTGACACCTCTGACATATGGTAGTACAGCAGGCAACGCTCGACTGTGGCCGGCTTCACTCGGTCACTGTGACGTAGGCGCGGGACCCGAAGCTTGTTGTCGTGCAGAACCTGCTTGACGTGCTGAAGCTCGGCGGCCAGGTGTTTGCTGTCTGGATCCCTCGTGCTCTCTGTAACAAAGATTTGCCCACGGTAGCCAACTGTGAAGGATGATGGTGGGATTCACCATTAAATATCTGTTTGTATGGGTCTTTTTCTATACGGTGTGACCTATGGTGTTGTTAGGATTTCGAATGACTAATACATCTAGGAAAGCTAAAAATTATTTGCCTCTAACTCCATAGTAAATTGAATTTTAGAGTTTATGGAATTAAGATGTTCTAAAAATGCAGTTACTTTGTCTGATGGTAAAATTGTGAAAGTATCGTCTACGTACCGCTTGTAGAACCTGGAGTTACTGGTGCAGTAAGCGGGCTTTCTCCTCAAAGTCCTCCATGAAAATATCGGCGACAATGGGAGATACCGGTGAGCCATTGCAACACCATCTACTTGTAGCAAAACTCTTCCTTCCACAATAGATAGCCAGATGTAGCAATGTCTAAGCAGTACTGCATATTCTGCTGGCATGTTGTTTTCCTCTAGTTTCCTAGTTACAATTGAGATGCAGTCTTCAACAGGTAGGCATGTAAATAGAGACTGAACATCAAAACTGATGTTCAGTCTCTATTTACATATATTACAGTTTATTTACTGAAAATTTTATCGACATTTGATTATAAGAATTGCATGAAAACTTTAGATAAACGGGAATCAACTAAATACAATGAATGCAAAAATAAACATATAGATAAATACCAAAAACTAACAACTAAATCAAATTCCAACACCAACGTCAACGTAAGAACGGAACACAACCATTGACAACAGACGCGAGTAATAAACAACGCGCGGTCTATAACCTGTCAAAACAATCTCTGGACGACGCGACAATAAAAGTTTTGGCCAAAGGTATGAATTTCGCAATAACACCGCGAAAAATCCCGTATGAAAACATTATCTGTAGTGTTGAGGACTGTCTGTATAAAATAATATTGGTAAGGAAGATTTAGAGGCCATACGTCAAGACATCTCGTCTTTGTTACGTCGAAGCTCAGTGCCAAATTAAATCTTCGAAGGATGAAATAATGCATTGAAAAACTTACGCAACAGACCAGATTTAACGATTCTCCGCGCAGATAAAGGTAATGCTACGGTTATAATGGATACGTCGGATTACAATTCTAAAATACAACAACTTTTATCGGATGACAGTATGTACGTAAAGGTCAAAACAGACCCTACAACTAATACGCTTAAAACAACTAGCGATCTAATTAAATACTCCGAGAAATTGAATCTAGACGTCAATTCGATAATACCTGCGTGCCAAACCACCGAAGTTGTATGGGTTGCAAAATACACAAACCGAACGCTCCATACGTCCATAGTGAGTCAGATCGATTCGCCAACTTACAGATTGGCTCAACTCTTAGCAAAAACACTATCACCACTCAGAGGACACACAAGAGCACACACTAAGGATTCATACCATTTTGTTAGTGAGATAAAGACCTATGTCTTACTGACAATGAAACTATGGTCAGTTTTGATGTTCAGTCTCTATTTACATGCCTACCTGTTGAAGACTGCATCTCAATTGTAACTAGGAAACTAGAGGAAAACAACATGCCAGCAGAATATGCAGTACTGCTTAGACATTGCCTTACATCTGGCTATCTATTGTGGAAGGAAGAGTTTTACAAGCAAGTAGATGGTGTTGCAATGGGCTCACCGGTATCTCCCATTGTCGCCGATATTTTCATGGAGGACTTTGAGGAGAAAGCCCTGCTTACTGCACCAGTAACTCCAAGGTTCTACAAGCGGTACGTAGACGATACTTTCACAATTTTACCATCAGACAAAGTAACTGCATTTTTAGAACATCTTAATTCCATAAACTCTAAAATTAAATTTACTATGGAGTTAGAGGCAAATAATTCTTTAGCTTTCCTAGATGTATTAGTCATTCGAAATCCTAACAACACCATAGGTCACACCGTGTATAGAAAAAAGACCCATACAAACAGATATTTAAATGGTGAATCCCACCATCATCCTTCACAGTTGGCTACCGTGGGCAAATATTTGTTACAGAGAGCACGAGGGATCTGTGACAGCAAACACCTGGCCGCCGAGCTTCAGCACGTCAAGCAGGTTCTGCACGACAACAAGCTTCGGGTCCCGCGCCTACGTCACAGTGACCGAGTGAAGCCGGCCACAGTCGAGCGTGTGCCTGCTGTACTACCATATGTCAGAGGTGTCACAGACAAGATTGGCTACATCTTGAAGCGAGCTTCTATAAGAACATTCTTCAAGCCGCCGAAGAAGATTAGTCAGTTCTTACCATCCGTCAAGTGCAATATTCCTCTACAAGATGCAGGGTGTACAAGCTTGATTGTGAATGTGGTCTCTCATATATAGGGCAAACAAAACGATCTATTAAAACCCGCGTAAAGAACACATAGCTGACGTGAAGCACCAACGTTCCGGGAAGTCTGCAGTTTGTGATCATATCCTAGACAGCCCCGCCATTACATTAGATTTGATAAACCACAGATTCTCGCGAAAGAACATCGATTCCTGCCAAGGATGATACGTGAGGCTATTGAAATTAAAAACATCCTAATTTCAATAGAGGGAGGCTGGTACTACCACCTGCTTGGGATCCTGTAATTAATAAAATTAAAACTAAACCCAAGCATACCACTGCAAGACTTCAAGACACAGTTAGTTCATTCTGCGTAGATCGGACCAAAATTAATAATTAAAAAAGCTGAAGGTACTCCGTATTAACTTTGACATTGGGACGTCAATCACCTCAGTCCCCCGTGACCATGGGTGCTGTAAAGCACCCGAAACGTCGGTAATTAATAAAATAAGTTAATTAAACGCGATATAATCCGTAAAAGTAGTTTAATTCAATCTGCAAATTATTTCAAGGTTATAGTGATATAATTCTTCTATTACTTATTTATATTTGTAACGTTAAAAAGAATAGTTTTACAATAGTTTTCAATTTATCTTTAAAAAATTAATTATTAATACATAAGTTATCTTTTATCTCATAAAATCCTTTGTTTTATTCATTGTGTCATTATGTTAAATATTTTGGAACAAATCAGTTATAGGTACAAAAGTATATTAACTTTTCAATTAGACTGTCTATGAATTTGTAAGAGCCGCATAGCCTAACAGCACTTACATCAGAGAATATAGATAGAATTAAACCGATCGTCGAGTCGACCCATTCGTGCTACAACTATACTATTAATATAGTGCAGCATGGCTCTACCACGTATAAAAATGCCAAAGTTAATATGTTTATTTCTTTAAATTTTTTTCTGAGGGACTCTTTACAATTTAAGTTATAAATCGCCCGTATGGCTCTCTTTTGCAAAACAAATATGGCTTCAATATCAGTCACATTTTCCCATAGCAAAATTCCATAAGACATTACGCCATGAAAGTAACTAAAATAAACTAATCTAGCTGTCTTAACATCTGTGAGAGTTCTAAACTTTCTTACAGCATATGCCGCAGAACTAAATCTGCTTGCTAATTTAGAAAAACAGTGGTATCTACAAGACTCAACTCCTCCCCATTTAAGAGCAAATTGGTATTCGAATGTTTTACATTAGGTATTGTAAATTTAATACATTTTGTCTTATTGCCGTTTAAGAGCAACTTGTTGGCGTTAAACTAATGTACTAATTTTGATAGAACATTATTCACATCGTCATAATTAATTGACGGCCGTTTGAGTTTGAAAATTAAAGAGGTATCATCAGCAAATAATACTATATCGTGATTGTCCCCTACAAGATAAGGTAAGTCATTAATATAGATTAAGAACTGAAATGGGCCAAGAATCGAGCCCTCAGGAACGCCCTATGATACTACGGATCCGGAGGAAACTTTATCATTGATCACGACTTTTTGAGTTCTGTTACTTAAATATGTCGTAATAAGTCTAAGCGCCAAATTTTTACACCGTAATGTTGTAGTTTCCTGATTAATATCTCATGATGAACACAATCGAAAGCCTTGGAAAGGTCACAAAACATACCTAAGGCATCTTGTGAATTCTCCCAGGCATTAAAAGTATATTTCATAAGCTCAACACCGGCGTCAGACGTCGCTATGTGTTCGTTTACGCGGGTTTATATAGGGCAAACAAAACGACCTATCAATATCAAATTGCTAGGTCGTTTTGAAAAAAGCTGAAGGTACTCCGGATTAACTCTGACATCGGGACGTCAATCATCTCAGTCTCCCGTGACTATGGGTGCTGTAACAGAAACTTTTTGAAACAGAAACTTTTTTTTATTCAATATAGATTATAAATAATACTTATTGAAAGTCACTCTTTTGTCTAATTACCACTGGTTCGAAAAAAACCTCTGTCCTGGGAAGAACCAGCAAGAAACCCAGCGGGACTTTTTTTTAAATAACAGCTTACAATCATGTATGTTACACAATTAACCACACAAAACAAATTAGAAACAGCCTGGCAGCGAACACCTCATTCCCAGGGGTTATTATCATCCATAAATTCCTTAACATTATAATAACCCTTTTTATACAAACTATGTTTAATAAAGTTTTTGAATTTTGAGCAGGTCGAATTTTGTATATTTTCTGGGATTTTGCTAAAAGCGTATACATCGCTTCAAGAATGAATTACTGACTCGGTGGAGTCGAGTAATTGGTACTACTAGCTTGTGTTTGTTCCTAGTATTTACAGAATGAATATCACTTATTTTTGTATAACTACTTTTATTTTTGTGTACGTACATTACATTTTCATAAATGTATTGAGAGGCCAAAGTTAATATATTAATTTCTTAAATTTTGTCTGAGCGACTCTTTAGGTTTTAAATCATAGATTGCTCTTATGGCCCTCTTCTGTAAAAACAAATATAATTTCAGTGTCAGTTGCGTGTCCCCATAGCAATATACCATACGACATTATGCTATGGAAACAGCTAAAGTAAACAAGTCTAGCTGTTTCCACACTGGTAAGATTTCTAATCTTACAGCATATGCTGCAGAACTAAGTCTGCTTGCTAACTTTGATATATGGGGGCTCCATTGAAGCTTCGCGTCTAGTGTTATTCCAAGAAAAATGGTGGTATCGACAAGACTCAGTTCCTCCCCATTTAAAATTACATTAGTATTTAATTGTCTGACATTTGGAGTCATGAACTTCATACATTTCGTTTTAGTGCTATTTAAATGCAAGTTATTAACATTAAACCAATTTACTAATTTAGATAATATGTAAAGCACCCGAAACGTCGGGAATTAATAAAATAAGTTAATTAAACGCGATATAATCCGTAAAAGTAGTTTAATTCAACGTCAGCATGAATTTAACGCGAGAAAATTTTCGTACAATGATTTTTTATAACTTTCGATGTCATTTAAGTCTACAACAAAGTTATGATAGACTTCGATTGGCCTTTCACCGGCCAACTAAAGTGAAGAGGTCGAAGCGTGGGAAAAAAGATGGTGGCCTCGTTCTTCGGAAGGACAGGTCATTACGCAACAATTGTTTTAGAGGATCGAAAAACAGTTACTGCAGAGTGGTACACCAATAATTGTTTGCCACTTGTCTTGGAAAAAGTTCGGGAGAAACGACCTCGCATTAGGATCCTCCTTCACCACGACAACGCCTCGTCGCACACCGCCAAGCAAACAATCGACTAATTGACGACGTCAGACGTGGAATTACTAGGTCACCCACCCCAACCTCGCACCTTGCGATTTTTATTTATTTTCGAAAATAAAAGAAAAACGTTCGAGGAAAACGTTTTATGGACGCCGAGGAAGCAGTGGCTACGTTTCAAAATGCCGTCGAAGACACCGCTAAGGACGAGTGGGCAAAGTGCTTTTCTCAGTGGTTCCATCGGATGCAGCGATGTATTGATGTAAATGGACACTATTTTGAAAAGATATAATAAAACTAATAACTTGGAAGTTTGTTCAGTTTTTGATTTTCTAAGAACTTTCAGTGTCACCCTCGTATCAGCTGTAATCAGGTCCTGAAGTTTTTTGACATTTATTTTTGTTTCATTGTAGTGGTATGTGGCTTCCTCCTCCCAGTATAGTGTAATAAATACATCTACACCTAGGTTAAGGAAGGAGTAATAAAGAGATATTGTAACGAGACAGTTGTATCTATTGGTCCGATCCCCACATGGCGACCCTGCCAGGCGGTGCGCTGCGACAATGCAAGCGCACCGCCGGGCCTATTTAAAATTAAAAGGTGGGAATAAATATTACTAAATTAAATAATGAAAACATGAGTAAAATGATTGACAATAAAGTAATATTATAACGGAATCGACGTAATACCGGACGTGACGGAAAATAAATAAATATGAATTCAAGAAGAGCCACAATAACACAATAAAATTTTATAGAAGCTGACTGAAAATTTAAAATATATCTATGAAGACAACTAACGAAGAATGAGGAAAATAAAATGTGGATTTTTTTAATATAATGACCGAAGAACAAAATTCAGAAACAACAGATTAATTTTAAAAAAAAACAGTTGTATTTCAGCGAGCTTTGTCCAGTAAAATATGAAAAGTGAACCGAAAAGAAAAAGAAGATATATTAGAGGTAACATTGCATCAGCGTTATTTTTATACATTATATTTAATTATTTTATTATGTTTTAGACTATATTAAATAAAAAGTAACGCATTAAATATTAAATGTACAGTATTTACAAGTAACTAGGAAATATTTGTCAGATTTTAACAATTTATAATATTTTTAGTAGATATTGTTTTCTAAAAAACATACATTTTACGATGAACAGGTTCGTGTTAAAGCAAATATATTTTTAAATTTAACCCAATTTTTTTTATAGTATTTTTTATTTAAATGTATACAATTTTGAAAAGGGTTTTATAAAAAAAAAAATCGTAATTATTATAAGTTATAATCATTTTTCTTCTTTTCTAAAGGTATGGAAAGCTTAAAGTAACTTTATTATTATATATAAATATATATTATATAACCTTTAATAAATAATCTTATAGTTAATATTACTTACAATAATTACTTAAAAATATTAATATTACCTACTTAAAAATCTAAATTGTTCTTTTCAATATTTAAATATATTAATGTTTTGTTTATACAAACTTGTTAGCTGTAATGAAATAGTGATTACCGGTTTTTTCTGTAGATATACGATTTCTTAAATATCATAGTTCTAGCAATCCTACTTTTTTATATGTAAATTAAATGTATTATTAAAGCTAATACATTTTCGATATAAGTAAAAGTAATATAACTATAAGCGATGTAACTTCTGTGTCAATTAGAAAATACTTAAAACTATCATTTTATGTAATAAGGAATATAATAATTAAAATAGGTCTTAATAATAATGTTTCTTAACAAAGTTAAACAAGGACATAAAATTGACTGGCAAATATATTACCTTATATTTGTACAATATTAAAAGTATATATTTAAAAGGTGTGAGGAGTGAGAGAAGGGATGTTCAAAGTGTGAATACGAATGATTGAATTGCTAAGTTTCGTCAATATTGGACTGATCACCCAAATATTTGATGATGCTTAAACTACTGGTATTGAATCCATTATGAGCGAGATTATGCAAGTTATTATATGGAAGTGGAGCATGAAAGTATATAAAAGTTACCGATACAGTCAAGTAGATAACAACATGTACTAAAAAGATAAAGAAGGAAATAAAGATTTAAGAAGAGAATAAAAGATAAAAGAAAAGATGACTTTGATAAACAAATAATTGAGAGATACGGGAACAACGTCCATCACTGGTATAGCATATAGTCCTCGAGTAGGGTATGTTTCCATGATTGGATGATAAAATCGGAGATAACGGGTACTAGGAACAATACCTTCAGTACAAGTGATGTGAAAGAGTTTACTCATATTAGTACTGTTGGGGACCAGAGAAGTCTTAAATTTGTTACCCTTGATAATGGTACATAGAGGTCACATCCTTCATTGGATCATAGTGTGAACTTAGTTTTCCTCAGTGACAATTGTTGGAGTCCTTTAAAATGACTTAAACGTAGACCTCAAGGTTGTGCACAACCCAAGGCACACTATTACCTTGATATAGTATAAAAAAGTTTATGTACCAATAAAATGAAAGAATGTAATGAAAATGTAATATAATACCCAAGTAAATGGGGGCCCATATGTATAAAGTACCCGCGTGATATATATCATGAAGTTAAATATAAATAAAGTGAATTAAAACTCCGATTCCGATATCAAAATTAAAAAGCTAGCTAAGGTCATAAATAATTTAAAAAATAAAGTACGTACAACAATTATAAAAAAAAGGCCTGACAATCGAAATCAAAGGAAATGAGAGTAGTATTAGTATGAAAATAATTAACGTGCAGGGGCATGTCAACAATTAAAATGAGGTAATAAGGGGATCCCCGCCCAAATCTAAAAACAACCACACGTAAAAAAAAAAAAAATCTAATAAATATACATTTTCGCTAAGATATATTTTATATCAATTTACATAATTGTTTCATAATTTCAATAACTCTACCCTAAATTTCTTTATTAGTAAACAAAGAAAACATAAAATTATTTGTTTATGTAAAATTTGTAAAATTTTGAACTAAATTTGGTTTATATATTGCTTATTAAAATCACGTCGAAACAGTATCGGATCGCTATTATTATAAGTTTCATAGTGTAATAGTTTTTTTTTTCTTTTATTCCAAAAATTATGTTATTATATATACTTAAAATACTTATAACAACAAATACAACATATATTTTGCTATACAAACTTATATTTGTGTAATAGCCTATTTTTTATTTATGTTTCAAATAAGATAAACATACTACACTTAAAGACATGAAATCTTAAAAAGGTAATAATGCGTTTCGACTATTAATGACAAATAACATATACCTATTATAAATACTTGATAATGTATGTAATAGTATTATAACAATGCAATGTAATAATCTTAACTACATTAATAAAAAGTGTTTTATACTATAATTTTCAGATACATGTTAAGTATATTCATAATAAAATAATTTGTAAGTTTTGTTGAAATTAGGTGCCTATGTCATACGATGAAATCGCAAACGTTCCATAAACGTACTTTGGAATTTAAAACAATAGTGTCACAAATCGCTTACGCGGCTGGGATTTGCAACTTGTATTTTGATCTGGCTGTTGCAATATTAATGATAATGATAACAATGCTTCTTCTCTTCTTTGTTCTGTTAGTCTTAATATGAAATGTAATTTTTTTCGCTTTTATATTCATTGTACTTTAAAATCATAAGCTTTTAATTTTATAATCCATTATTTTCCAGGAAAATAGTTTTAATATTTAACTTATTTATGTAGTACATGAAAATAATTTCTTTATAACGATTTTGAAACTCCTAAGTTTACAATTAATTAATTCATTGTGAGCCTCATTCTCTGACAGCAAATGATGTACCCAAATGATATAAGAGACTACTTATATACTTATATGATATAAATTTGTAAAGACGTGAAAAAAAAATATATAGCTAAGTTACAGAATACGTAATTATAAATGAAACTATTGAAAGAAATAATACGTGGGTAAAAGTTGTGATATAGGTAAGGAAAATTATCGGAGTTAGCATATCCACATAAAAGAAGCCTAATCAGCTGAGAATTTGGAAAACCTAATAACCGATTAATTTTTAAGGTTATTCGGATGCGATTAAATGCGGATTGAGTTTATGTATCGTTAATCACCAACTTAACATATTCATTAGTGGAAAACTTCAAATAAAATAAAGTTTTAAGCAAACATTTCACTTATAAATAAAATATCATATTATACTCAAATAAAGTATATCAGTACATTAAGTAGACGTTTACACAGTTATTTATAAAATAATACAAAGTGTAAAAAAAAAAATAGTATCTTGAATCATTGTATTAAAATATTTTCAAATAGTTTTTAATAACAGATTATTTTGTTAAACTTAATACTGAATCTCATACAGCAAAAGATTCCAGAAGCGTATATGGAAACAGCATTCATAATAAACATGAATCGCTCGCGCTGTAAGAACACAAGCGATTTAATTGAGCACAAGTTTTATATTTTTAATTCGTTACCAATTATGGCGAATGGTATCATCGGTCGAGATCTTTTAAGAAAATGTAGATTAGCATTTTGATTCGAATATTTTAATATTATATGATCATCTAGGTAGATCATATAGCCTATTTCTAGCACTTTAACAATTCCTTGGTAAGTTTTTCTTTTATTTCACTAATGTGATAAGACGGGTTAAGAGATACTTGAAGTTTTGTGTTGAATGGCAATTGTATAATTTATTGAGATTTGACTGATAAAAATAAATTCAGTGAGTGTTTTATACACAGTGGTTAGAGTAAATTCAAATATTAACTTATTTCAATGAAAAATGTTGGAATGTTAATAGGTAAAGCACAAGATCTGGTAGATAATTAGTTATTTCAGTGATAGTCGGGTGCGCAACCGAGTATGTAAATTCTAAAAGTCAATGAGAACTTTTCGTAAACATCAAGGTTTTGGATGGGATAAAAGTACATAATATAATATGATGTCAAGTTAAATGCAAAACGATATATACGAGTATACTTGATCATACTGTACACGAGATGTCTGCGTGAAGGTTAGTGTGTAACGCTAATAAATAAATATAAAAATAATAATTATAAAAGGTTAACCAAGAATTAAAGAAAATTTTTTTAAATGTGGGAGTGATCCGAGCGCTCCATATATAAAAATAAATAAATAAATAAAAAATAATTACACGGCTGTAGACCCGTGAAAATATAAAACTGGGGATTCAAAAAAAGTATAGATTAAACGAGGAACTATAGTTTATGTAATAAATCTGGGGAGAAAATAATTTTTTTTTAATATATGGTATGATATGATATGTGATAAGTTCGTGCTAACGTGTTGTTGTAACGTTGGTTAGTACCAAAAATACGACAGGTTAATGACGTACAAAACAAAAAGGTAAACGAAATAAAATCGCATGCGTATCCTGGACTGACTTAATAATATGTATAATCTGATCATGATCATGAGGTTATAATCTCTTTTTTTATATAAAATCAATTTTATATTTTTAACTATTTTATCTTACCACTTATCCATGTCTAACATTGTATTTTATTTTAATGTTCAATATTAAATGTATTATTATGTTATAAGATTCAGGGTTGATATAATATTATATTTAAATATTTCATTTATGTTCATATTCTTGATAACAGCATTAGATGACAAGTATTTAGTACAATGTAATGTAAATGTAATCAGAAATCATTTTGTTATAAGAATCAACAACATAAAATGTAAAAAAAAAGTAAATACAAGACATTTCTTTTTTTTAAGTATCGGGGAGGTGTAGTGGTATGTGGCTTCCTCCTCCCAGTATAGTGTAATAAATACATCTACACCTAGGTTAAGGGGGCAGTAATAAAGAGATATTGTAACGAGACAGTTGTATCTATTGGTCCGATCCCCACATGGCGACCCTGCCAGGCGGTGCGCTGCGACAATGCAAGCGCACCGCCGGGCCTATTTAAAATTAAAAGGTGGGAATAAATATTACTAAATTAAATAATGAAAACATGAGTAAAATGATTGACAATAAAGTAATATTATAACGGAATCGACGTAATACCGGACGTGACGGAAAATAAATAAATATGAATTCAAGAAGAGGCCACAATAACACAATAAGAATTTTATAGAAGCTGACTGAAAATTTAAAATATATCTATGAAGACAACTAACGAAGAATGAGGAAAATAAAATGTGGATTTTTTTAATATAATGACCGAAGAACAAAATTCAAGAAACAACAGATTAATTTTAAAAAAACGGTTGTATTTCAGCGAGCTTTGTCCAGTAAAATATGAAAAGTGAACCGAAAAGAAAAAGAAGATATATTAGAGGTAACATTGCATCAGCGTTATTTTTATACATTATATTTAATTATTTTATTATGTTTTAGACTATATTAAATAAAAAGTAACGCATTAAATATTAAATGTACGGTATTTACAGTAACTAGGAAATATTTGTCAGATTTTAACAATTTATAATATTTTTAGTAGATATTGTTTTCTAAAAAACATACATTTTACGATGAACAGGTTCGTGTTAAAGCAAATATATTTTTAAATTTAACCCAATTTTTTTATAGTATTTTTTATTTAAATGTATACAATTTTGAAAAGGGTTTTATAAAAAAAAATCGTAATTATTATAAGTTATAATCATTTTTCTTCTTTTCTAAAGGTATGGAAAGCTTAAAGTAACTTTATTATTATATATAAATATATATTATATAACCTTTAATAAATAATCTTATAGTTAATATTACTTACAATAATTACTTAAAAATATTAATATTACCTACTTAAAAATCTAAATTGTTCTTTTCAATATTTAAATATATTAATGTTTTGTTTATACAAACTTGTTAGCTGTAATGAAATAGTGATTACCGGTTTTTTCTGTAGATATACGATTTCTTAAATATCATAGTTCTAGCAATCCTACTTTTTTATATGTAAATTAAATGTATTATTAAAGCTAATACATTTTTCGATATAAGTAAAAGTAATATAACTATAAGCGATGTAACTTCTGTGTCAGTTAGAAAATACTTAAAACTATCATTTTATGTAATAAGGAATATAATAATTAAAATAGGTCTTAATAATAATGTTTCTTAACAAAGTTAAACAAGGACATAAAATTGACTGGCAAATATATTACCTTATATTTGTACAATATTAAAAGTATATATTTAAAAGGTGTGAGGAGTGAGAGAAGGGATGTTCAAAAGTGTGAATACGAATGATTGAATTGCTAAGTTTCGTCAATATTGGACTGATCACCCAAATATTTGATGATGCTTAAACTACTGGTATTGAATCCATTATGAGCGAGATTATGCAAGTTATTATATGGAAGTGGAGCATGAAAGTATATAAAAGTTACCGATACAGTCAAGTAGATAACATGTACTAAAAGATAAAGAAGGAAATAAAGATTTAAGAAGAGAATAAAAGATAAAAGAAAAGATGACTTTGATAAACAAATAATTGAGAGATGGGAACAACGTCCATCACTGGTATAGCATATAGTCCTCGAGTAGGGTATGTTTCATGATTGGATGATAAAATCGGAGATAACAGGTACTAGGAACAATACCTTCAGTACAAGTGATGTGAACGAGTTTACTCATATTAGTACTGTTGGGGACCAGAGAAGTCTTAAATTTGTTACCCTTGATAATGGTACATAGAGGTCACATCCTTCATTGGATCATAGTGTGAACTTAGTTTTCCTCAGTGACAATTGTTGGAGTCCTTTTAAAATGACTTAAACGTAGACCTCAAGGTTGTGCGCACAACCCAAGGCACACTATTACCTTGATATAGTATAAAAAAGTTTATGTACCAATAAAATGAAAGGAATGTAATGAAAATGTAATATAATACCCAAGTAAATGGGGGGCCCATATGTATAAAGTACCCGCGTGATATATATCATGAAGTTAAATATAAATAAAGTGAATTAAAACTCCGATTCCCGATATCAAATTAATAAAGCTAGCTAAGGTCATAAATAATTTAAAAAAAAAAAAAAAGTACGTACAACAATTATGAAAAAAAAGGCCTGACAATCGAAATCAAAGGAAATGAGAGTAGTATTAGTATGAAAATAATTAACGTGCAGGGGCATGTCAACAATTAAAATGAGGTAATAAGGGGATCCCCGCCCAAATCTAAAAACAACCACACGTAAAAAAAAATCTAATAAATATACATTTTCGCTAAGATATATTTTATATCAATTTACATAATTGTTTCATAATTTCAATAACTCTACCCTAAATTTCTTTATTAGTAAACAAAGAAAACATAAAATTATTTGTTTATGTAAAATTTGTAAAATTTTGAACTAAATTTGGTTTATATATTGCTTATTAAAATCACGTCGAAACAGTATCGGATCGCTATTATTATAAGTTTCATAGTGTAATAGTTTTTTTCTTTTATTCAAAAATTATGTTATTATATATACTTAAAATACTTATAACAACAAATACAACATATATTTTGCTATACAAACTTATATTTGTGTAATAGCCTATTTTTTATTTATGTTTCAAATAAGATAAACATACTACACTTAGAAGACATGAAATCTTAAAAAGGTAATAATGCGTTTCGACTATTAATGACAAATAACATATACCTATTATAAATACTTGATAATGTATGTAATAGTATTATAACAATGCAATGTAATAATCTTAACTACATTAATAAAAAGTGTTTTATACTATAATTTTCAGATACATGTTAAGTATATTCATAATAAAATAATTTGTAAGTTTTGTTGAAATTAGGTGCCTATGTCATACGATGAAATCGCAAACGTTCCATAAACGTACTTTGGAATTTAAAACAATAGTGTCACAAATCGCTTACGTGGCTGGGATTTGCAACTTGTATTTTGATCTGGCTGTTGCAATATTAATGATAATGATAACAATGCTTCTTCTTCTTTGTTCTGTTAGTCTTAATATGAAATGTAATTTTTTTCGCTTTTATATTCATTGTACTTTAAAATCATAAGCTTTTAATTTTATAATCCATTATTTTCCAGGAAAATAGTTTTAATATTTAACTTATTTATGTAGTACATGAAAATAATTTCTTTATAACGATTTTGAAACTCCTAAGTTTACAATTAATTAATTCATTGTGAGCCTCATTCTCTGACAGCAAATGATGTACCCAAATGATATAAGAGACTACTTATATACTTATATGATATAAATTTGTAAAGACGAAAAAAAAAAATATAGCTAAGTTACAGAATACGTAATTATAAATGAAACTATTGAAAGAAATAATACGTGGGTAAAAGTTGTGATATAGGTAAGGAAAATTATCGGAGATTAGCATATCCACATAAAAGAAGCCTAATCAGCTGAGAATTTGGAAAACCTAATAACCGATTAATTTTTTAAGGTTATTCGGATGCGATTAAATGCGGATTGAGTTTATGTATCGTTAATCACCAACTTAACATATTCATTAGTGGAAAACTTCAAATAAAATAAAGTTTTAAGCAAACATTTCACTTATAAATAAAATATCATATTATATTATACTCAAATAAAGTATATCGGTACATTAAGTAGACGTTTACACAGTTATTTATAAAATAATACAAAGTGTAAAAAAAATAGTATCTTGAATCATTGTATTAAAAATATTTTCAAATAGTTTTTAATAACAGATTATTTTGTTAAACTTAATACTGAATCTCATACAGCAAAAGATTCCAGAAGCGTATATGGAAACGGCATTCATAATAAACATGAATCGCTCGCTGTAAGAACACAAGCGATTTAATTGAGCACAAGTTTTATATTTTTAATTCGTTACCAATTATGGCGAATGGTATCATCGGTCGAGATCTTTTAAGAAAATGTAGATTAGCATTTTGATTCGAATATTTTAATATTATATGATCATCTAGGTAGATCATATAGCCTATTTCTAGCACTTTAACAATTCCTTGGTGTTTTTTTCTTTTATTTCACTAATGTGATAAGACGGGTTAAGAGATACTTGAAGTTTTGTGTTGAATGGCAATTGTATAATTTATTGAGAGATTTGACTGATAAAAATAAATTCAGTGAGTGTTTTATACACAGTGGTTAGAGTAAATTCAAATATTAACTTATTTCAATGAAAAATGTTGGAATGTTAATAGGTAAAGCACAAGATCTGGTAGATAATTAGTTATTTCAGTGATAGTCGGTGCGCAACCGAGTATTATGTAAATTCTAAAAGTCAATGAGAACTTTTCGTAAACATCAAGGTTTTGGATGGGATAAAAGTACATAATATAATATGATGTCAAGTTAAATGCAAAACGATATATACGAGTATACTTGATCATACTGTACGAGATGTCTGCGTGAAGGTTAGTGTGTAACGCTAATAAATAAATATAAAAATAATAATTATAAAAGGTTAACCAAGAATTAAAGAAAATTTTTTTAAATGTGGGAGTGATCCGAGCGCTCCATATATAAAAATAAATAAATAAATAAAAATAATTACACGGCTGTAGACCCGTGAAAATATAAAACTGGGGATTCAAAAAAAGAGAAGTATAGATTAAACGAGGAACTATAGTTTATGTAATAAATCTGGGGAGAAAATAATTTTTTTTTTAATATGGTATGATATGATATGTGATAAGTTCGTGCTAACGTGTTGTTGTAACGTTGGTTAGTACCAAAATACGACAGGTTAATGACGTACAAAACAAAAAGGTAAACGAAATAAAATCGCATGCGTATCCTGGACTGACTTAATAATATGTATAATCTGATCATGATCATGAGGTTATAATCTCTTTTTTTATATAAAATCAATTTTATATTTTTAACTATTTTATCTTACCACTTATCCATGTCTAACATTGTATTTTATTTTAATGTTCAATATTAAATGTATTATTATGTTATAAGATTCAGGGTTGATATAATATTATATTTAAATATTTCATTTATGTTCATATTCTTGATAACAGCATTAGATGACAAGTATTTAGTACAATGTAATGTAAATGTAATCAGAAATCATTTTGTTATAAGAATCAACAACATAAAATGTAAAAAAAAAAAGTAAATACAAGACATTTTTTTTTTAAGTATCGGGGAGGTGTAGTGGTATGTGGCTTCCTCCTCCCAGTATAGTGTAATAAATACATCTACACCTAGGTTAAGGAAGCAGTAATAAAGAGATATTGTAACGAGACAGTTGTATCTATTGGTCCGATCCCCACATCATTTTGTTATATCTTGTAACCTTTTTAAAAAGTAACGCAAAGTCACTTCTTTATTATTTGGTATATTTTTTCTGTAACGTTTTGTTTCAGTTAATTTTTTTTTAGTTTTTTTTTTTTATTTTATCAAAAAATTTCACAACAAATTATTACGTTTTCTATTTTGATTCTCTATATCTATATAGTTATATAGGTTCTGAGTTACCGTCAGATATTAAGCGGTCATAAATCAATATTTGTATGTATAGACAAACAGATCTACATTTTTTGATTTTATGATTTAGATGTTTTGAATTTTGATTGATTTTTTAAAACCTCATAAATTTTTTTCTTTTCCCATACCAGTTGATGGACCTGAGTATAATGCCAGTTGCCACACCTATTTACATCGAAACGTTAATTATCATCTGCATAAAATTATAAATAGCACTTTTTACACAAGAATGTCAATTTTGAGATCAGTCCATCTTGTTTTTCGCTAATTATGTGAATAGTAAAACAAACCAAGAGGTCTGTGATTTAAAATTTCTTGCAGATTTTTATAGAAAAATATGACCTTATCATAAAATGATAGTTAATAATTTAGCCATCTGATAAAACTTTTGGTCATTATATTGAAAGTATAAACATTTATATTTTCAATATAATATATTAAATATTTTACAGTACAATTCATCATCTTCAGTACAATTGATATTATAAGTCTATGCTGTTTTTAATGAAAAATATTATTGCAGATAAAAGGCCTTTCACTTTTTTTTAGTCACGAATTAAATTAAATAGAAAATAAAAAATTAAGAAGTTCCACCGATAGCCTTCGTAATAAACATAGAAATCCAAAATATATTCACTTACATACGAATAAACATATATTCGTATGTAAACATAGAAATCTTGTAATGACGTGCATTTCTTTCAATATGAACTTAGTCGTTATTTCTTTGAAACTGACAAGGTTTCTTTTATCCAAAACTAAGAATGTTGCTGATGAAACGTCGTAAAAATTAGGTAGGATAAGTTTCGCTTTTGCCAAATGTCCCGTTGATAGCTCTACATAACTGATTTTCTAATGTTAGAGACCGACTGAAAATCAAATAATTATTTTGAAGCACCACCGGTAATATATATATATATATATATATATATATATATATATATATATATATATATATATATATATATTACAGTTGTTGACGAAAATAAGTTACTTGCAACTCAATTTGGCTCTATTCAGCCTCATAATATGGACATTTAAGGATTTAAAAGTTTTTGTGCGTAGATACTGGAAGATATAATATTATATTATTACTGTCCCGTGTGAGAAAACCTTTATTCTTATATACATATCCCCATCACATGTAATACATTTTTAAGGTTGCTTAGAGAAATAATATGTACATGAAAACTTTCCAGGGTAATTTTTTTTAACTATTCTTAGCCAGCGCTTATCAACAATCCCACCTGATGGTAAGTGATTATGTAGGCTAAGATGGTGAAGCCCACTGACTTAACAAAAGCCTATTCACTCTTTCCTAATAGTAGTAGGTAAGTATTATTTACGACCAATTGTGTGTGTGTGAGTTAGAAAAGCGTATGAGAATACGTGAAGAGGAATAAAGATTGAGTATTCGCGTAGCACTTAGGAAAGCACCATTTTTATTTTATTTAAATTGTTTGATTTCATTTTATAATAGTGTACCTAAATATAAGTGTCTGTATCTAGTTTTCCCTCGCCAAAAATTTTCTATTAAAGTCATGCTCATAAAAACAGCGTTTTAATGTAATACAACCTTGTTGGATTTAAACGTTGTTAGGTTTTTGCGACACCATGTTTAACTAATTTAAGCTTTATTTTTGATTTATTTTAATAAATAATAATAAAAAAAAAACATAATTATAAAATTCAGTATCACCTACTTAATAAAAATATGTAGCAATAAAATTACATAGGTATTAAAAACTATTGAAATCTAAGAAACGAGAGCATGTTGGTATTTCCATATCTAAATTATATAAAAATGCATTTTAAAATTTCACTAAAAAAACGTCACCGCGAAAATGTCTTCTTTGGGCACTTTAAAAATGTACTTATTTAGAAAACATAATTTACAGTTACCAATGTACAGATATTAACTAAATTAAGTATTTCTATTCATAAAAATATTTACAAATGAGTATAAACTCTTAAAAAACTAAAATACATTTGAAAGAAGTGCCACCGATGCGCCGGTCCACCCTCGACGACGTCCTAAAACGGACTGCCATAGATAATATACTATATAGGGCATAGATGAGCCACTCTGACAAATTATTAGGTGATGAAACGACGGAAGTTTCTTTAGCGCTTGTAGAGATGGCGTTGGTACTATAAATTACTGAAAATTACACTAGAGGGCGCTATCAACTAGGTTCAGTATTATTTCGTAATTCGTGCATATTTCAATAAAATTAAAAGGAAAATCATTTAATTGCTATCTAATTTGTTTTAAATAACTCTTCATTTAGTTTGTTTTAGTTGACCATGGTATGAATTGCTTCCTTTAATCTCATAAAATTATTCTATACAGGGTATTTTTGAAACGCTCCCGAAAACGAAGACAGATGATAGTACTAAGGATACCTATGATGATGGGTCACAAAGAAATTCGTAACCGAGGGAAAAAAAATCATCTTTTCACAACGTTTTATTAACTTTATTCACGCTCCATCATGTTACAACAGTTAATTGAAACGATATTTCACTAAAAATAATCATGGAAATACTGAAACATAAAACCAGCAGTGAAACTTAAAAAAGAAAATCAGCTGACAATAGGGTCAATATCCTCGCGGGCGCCGAACTCTAGATCGGTACGAAACAATGCATTAGGTATACTACTCACTCTACCTTTCCCTTTCACACACACGCTGCTTCGAGTCGTCGCCTCGCGCTGTAGAATTTACACATTCTTCAAGGACCTTACAACGTGCGCATTTGTTTTGGCGGGATTGATTAATAATTTTAGTTTTTGAGACAGTTCCGTGTTGACTATCACGAGCGATAATTCAATTGTTTTGTTTATTAAATTATTGTCGTTATTACTTGTTATTTATTAATTAATTAATGATATTGTTCTTGTTGTTACGTTTTGTGTTTTTTGTTTTGTTTTAATAATACCTAACGCGTAGGTACGTTTATAGTGCTCGTGAATACGGCAACATGTTAATGTGCCTTGGAGAATTTCATAAGGCCACGGAGGGTCGGTAAGCTGTTTCATACCTAATTTTTTTTTAAATAACTTAGTACTGAACTGATCTGAATAGGTACATAACTGAATACATCAGAATAATAAACATACCTACACAATGGATAAAAAAGCATGACTCTAACCTTGTTAACATTTTATTTAAGTATTTTTTCATTAGCGGGAATCGAACCAATTATTTGGTTTATTTAACCTGTGAATTCGAATTAAAGTGGCTACGTGGAGACAAGCACAGTGGCAAAATAGTAGGTTAAGTAGATAAGTTAGGTATTTAGACAAGTGTTGTAAATTATTAGGTATTGTAGTACCATCGGTAGTTGCGGGCCGCGCGAATTCGGCGTTCGCGCGTGCATTGACCCCTAGTCGGCTGATTGTAATTCAGTAATTCCACTGCTGGTTTTATGTTTCAGTATTTTCATGATTTTTTTTAGTGAAATATCGTTTAAATTAACTGTAGTAACATGATTGAGCGTGAATAAAGTTAATAAAACGTTGTGAAAAGATGATTTTTTTTCCTCTGGATCTAATTTTTTTTTGACCAATCATCATAGGTATCCTTAGTACTATCATCTGTCTTCGTTTTCGGGAGCGTTTCAAAAATACCCTGTATATATATATACCGCTGTATTTCAAAACTTCGCTAGCATGATTTAGGCTTCCGTATAAGTAATAAACACGAACAGTGGCGCCATCTTTTTAATAGATTGTGTAAAAATATTGGGGAAAAGAGTACTTTTAATGACTGTGAGATGGCGCTAGTATCAACGTAAAAGCAAGCTACTGAGGACTTTCATACCCCTGCGGACTGCGACAGAGCTCGCGGGGTATTACAGGGCGACGGAGCAGGCACGCTCGCGGGAATATATTCAATTTCGGGGGAAAATTATATTTTCTCGAGTAAAACGGGGAATAAAAATAAAACTCTCAATTAAAAATATTAATATTTTTATGACCTTTTTTTAGTGTAAAAACTATTTAAATAGCTTGTGCCATATTGGAGAAATATTGCAAATTATGACAAATTTGAGGATGTTTTTTCTAATAAGGGTTTGACAAAAATACAATTCTGTTCAGTTGAAAACATTAATTAAATCCTCATCTGTCATCCTATATTTTTGTTTGCGGATTATATTAACAGTTATTGTGATTTTTTTACTTAAATATCCAAGAATTTAGGCATTTCACCCACTCTTAGGGTCTTAACAAAAATTGGTAACAGACGTATATAAATTTAATTGATGACTATAGTTATTACATTTTTAATTTTATGAAATCAGAATTTGAAACACATAATTTGCATTTTATACAGTACTTATTTTGTAGATACATCAAACATATTTTTCACCTTATAGTCTCTATTTATTTATTTTTCGTTTTTGTTTGTTTTTCTTAAAAATAACGTATTATATTTCCCGTTTTCTTTTAGATAAAATAACGAAAAATTTAGTCCTAAAACTGGCCACTCGATTAAATTCTCGATAATCTTGTTTTGATAAATATCTCCTTATTTGTTTTGCTCCACGGTTGTTACAAGTTTTTGAAAATTGTTTATATCTCTTCTTATCCGGGGTGAAAAAGTAATCTCCCTCAACCTCATTTCTCATCCCGAGTCTTCCTTAGCTGCCTCTTTGCCTTATGATTTTATATTTCTTATATATCTTACTTTAATTTTTTAAATATTTATTTACAACTTACTCCAAAACATTTTGATGGTTCTACACGACTTTTTTCAATTAATTTCCTCAATCCGGTAATGTGTCATAATTTTTAATTAACGATTTCTTATGACATATATTTATTACAAGTTTAGTACTATCGGTGGCCAGCCGGTGCACGCTGCGAGCGTA
The DNA here is from genome assembly GCA_029286625.1 of Parnassius orleans. Taxonomy (NCBI): domain Eukaryota; kingdom Metazoa; phylum Arthropoda; class Insecta; order Lepidoptera; family Papilionidae; genus Parnassius; species Parnassius orleans. The sequence goes on along the minus strand of JAGSMP010001061.1, from coordinate 5,553 downwards.
GTTACTCGCGCACCGACCGGCAGGGTCGCCATGTAATGACGTTATTAATTGAGATAACCTTTCTGTTCCAAGTTCTGTTTATTACTGACTTAAATTTATATTAGGTATAATAGGTACATTAGTGGATACTGTGAGCCACCTTACATTCCCGAACGAGCCGACTTATATATATAGTTGTAAAGCGAATGTTACAACTATATTAACGCAACAGCATGACTCTACCACGTGAAAATACACGTATTCAACTAATAAACTACAAAATTACTGTAATATGTTAATGTAATAATACGATAATAAAAATTATATAGACGAAAATCAGATAAACCTCAGTCAATCCTTTGCGCTTCATAATAATAATATACATATTTATTTCTTTTTCGTCGTCAGAAAGTCAACTACCGAAAATATGAGTAAACACTCATCTCTTCCATGTCAAAAAAATTGCTTTTTTGTAATCGTTTATTACATACCCCTGAGTACAACGACACGTCTCAAACATTTCACTTTAGCACCACGTGTCACAAATCTTCAGGAAACGTTCTCAATCAAAGTCACGTGTGAATACGCAAGCTTGCGTTCATCCTACAGCCTCGTATTTCGCAACAGACCGGTGCGTAATTTCATTTATCGCTCTGTTGTGCTTGTGTATGGGCGAAATTTTTATACCACTACCAGTTCTTTTGATAAATTATTTTTGTACATGATAGCCAGATTCACAAGGAATAGTAGGCTATCTATCATTAGACTACATCTCTGAGCTAGCATTAAATATTGATTGATCAAACTGCTTTATCCGCGTGCGCTAGCGTAATGGTTAATGATACGTAAATACTATGTTTTACAAAAATCTAGACCTTTTCTCCATCTAAAAAAGGTCCCTAATATCACAGGCCTAATTATTATACATAAGCCACAATAAGGTATTTTATGACTAAAAATATAGAAAATTAAAAACTGATTTATGAGCGTTATTATTAGGCATGGCATATTAATCCTTACGAACGAAAGTTACTTTATCATCGAGGCAATTTTATGAAGATAAACTTTGCTGTATAGCATGTTATTTATACGCATAAATTATCATATCCAAAAAGTTCTTATAATCCACGATTTCATATCTTACTGATATATATTAAATAAGTCGAGTTTAGGCCATCAAGTGTATATTTTACGGACCACCTTGAGACTCAATTAACTTTTGTTCGATAAAATGATTTAACCTATAGAATTAAGTAGACGACATAAGTAGACGAATTAAGTAGATGACAAAGCAACTTTAGTCGAAAGAAAATATTATTTCGATTTAATACACTAAAATGTAGGCTCTAAGTGTCTGAAAGTAAGGATTGTAACATTTATTTGCTATAAAATAAAATGTTTGTTTTATATTTTATACCGCACGTGTGGTGGAAAATTATCAAATTAAATAAATCATTTGCTGTGAAATGTTTTTCTTTTATATTGCATTTCATTTGAAGCTTTCACTTCTACTGCGTGTAAACTGCACACATGTTTTTTTTTTTAGTTGTTAAGATGGAATGCCTCAATCGTCACGCTATAATTACCTCACATTGTGTTATTACACTGGCTCGCCCCTTCAGACCAGAACATAGCTATAGATGCAGCAGGTTTAATTTGGAAAATCTCCCTACCCCTAAGGACATGAAGTTTTTAATATTACTATTTTGACTAAATTCTAGTTGCGACCTTGAGCTTGTGATATTCCTTATCCACTCAAAGGGGTCAACCCGTTAGATGGCGGAAGAACCATCTCGTTCACTCCAGACTTAAAATACCCAAACCAGAGACTGAAGCAGCGTCAAAGGTGCGCGAGACGTCTAATTCTGTTACCGTCAATCCGCCTGCCTAGCGTGACGATTTTCAAATTTTCAAAGGTTTTTGATATTGATGATTTATAGTATTCTTCGAAACTTGGTACAGTTCTGCAATAAAACATCACGATTACTCTGAATTAATGTGTAGTGGTGGTGTAAGAATATCCACTACCCCATATCGTACCGTGCGTGTGGAAGGATGGATGGGAGATGAGCAACAACGTCTTCCTAATAACAACTAAAAAAAATACTGCTGCCAAGCGTGGCAACTGTGGAAAATCCCTAAGAGGAAATTAATGTTCAGCAGTAGACTTTTAGTAGGCTTTAACAGTGACAGTTACTAGTCTGGTATTTTTTTAATAAAACATCAAGTATTGAATTAAACAGCTTAAAGCTAAAAAATTAAAAATGAATCTGACCAAAACAAAAGTCGGTTAATTGAGTCTGAAACGTTGAAATAACGGGAATTTCGTGTTTATGTTGCGCTTTATTTTGAACGTCAACGCGTCAACGAGATCCGCTCGGTTTCCGCTTATCTTAGCCGGTTATGCTGAGAGTGGTCCATTCAGCAGTGTTATAGCTAGTGTTGAGATGCTATCACTGGAGTTGAATATAAGTCGCAGAGTTACTGTAAGTTCTTGATGCCTTTTACTCAGTTTCCATTATATTTTAAGTTTAATATTAGCCGTTGTAGCTTAGGGGCTAAGAGCTTGCTTTAAATTTCACAATACGCACGTAACCCGGGTTCGATATCCGCCGTTACCGTTACAGCCTGTTAAAGTTCACCGTTGAATATAAGCCTCCCCTATAGATCGCCTCACAGGGGAGATATTTGCCATAGTATCCACCAAACGGTTTGCTTTGTCTTTTGTAATGTATACAGCAAAGGAGTGAAATAATTTTCCGGCGTCTATCTTTCCGTCCGAATACAATCTGTGCGCCTTCAAGGCAAGAGTGGCAAGAGTGAATAGGCTTTTGTTACGCTAAGACAGTGCGATATACCATAAAATTTTCGTCTGTCTGTCTGTTTGTTCCGGCTGATCTCCGAAACGTCTGGATCGATTTTGACGGGACTTTCACTAGCAGATAGCTGATGTTATAAGGAGTAACTAAGAATACTTTTATTTTAGAAAAATAATTAGGGTTCCGCGCAAAAAAATTAAAACCCATTAAATCGTAGTAAATTCCACGCGGGCGAAGTCGCGAGGGAGAGCTAGTTCAAAAATAAGTTTGAAATTAAAATGCCAAGGAAATAAATATATTTCAATCATTTCATTTGAAGCTGAAGACTTATTAAATTGCGGTCCGAAGCATTGACTATTAGGCTCTTGTAAATAGCTAACTTTTGTATTTCACCCGTTTTTAATTGTAGAACTGTCGCAAACATGTTTAATTTCATTTCATGTTAAGGTAACATTCTATTTGCAGTGGTAATTTGTATTTCAAATTAATGTTGGTTCCAATGTCATTAATTTTGATGATAATTATGTTACAACATGCTCTGACATATCCAGTGACTAATTGTTATGTGCATGATTTCGTTTCAATTATAATGTTTGGTGCTTGCTTACGGGAGTGGCGACAAAGGCACAATATTTTTTTTATTGAAGTGACAAACGAACTTAGTCCGCATGATGGTAAGTGGTTACTGCAGCCCATGGACACCTACAACCTTACGTTGGTAGAGCCGTGCTGCAGCTATATTACAGTTGTAGCACTAGTGGGTCGGCTCAACCAAGGTAGAGCCACATTCATTCTAGCCCTTCACAAGTCCACTGCTGAACATAGGCCTCCCCCACGGAACTCCACAAAGCACGGTCCCGAGCCACCTGCATCCATTGACTTCCTGCATGTCTTACCAGGTCGTCACTACATCTAGTGGGGGGACGCCCTACACTTCGCCTGCCGGTACGAGGCTGCTCGAGAACCTTTCTTCCCAACGGTTGTCGGTTCTTCGAGCTATATGGCCGGCCCATTGCCACTTCAGCTTACTAATCCTTTGGGCTATGTCGGTTACTCTGGTTCTACTGCGGATATCCTCATTTCTAAGTTTATCACGCAGAGAAACCCCGAGCATAGCCCTCTCCATAGCTCGCTGAGCGACCTTGAGCTTCCTCATACGGCCAGCAGTGAAGGACCACGTCTCAGTTCCGTATGTCATCACTGGCAACACGCACTGGTTGTACAATTTAGTTTTGAGGTTTTGAGGTATGCCTGACGAGAAAATGGGTCGTAATCTCCCGAACGCTGCCCAGCCGAGTTGAATCCGTCGATTGACCTCTCGGTCGAAGTTGGACTTACCTAGTCGGACTATTTGTCCCAGGTAAACATATTCGTCAACAACTTCGAGCTTAGTGCTCCCAACAACTACCGGCATAGGTGTGACATGGACATTAAACATGATTTTGTCCATGTTCATCTTGAGACCTATCCGTTGGGAGACACTATTGAGGTCATTGAGCATAGTGCTTATGTCCTACAGCGATTCTGCCATAAGGACTCATATCGTCGGCAAATCGAAGGTGAGTGATGTACTCGCCATTGATGTTAATACCGTATCCTTTCCAGTCCAGTAGCTTGAAAACGTCTTCCAATGCAGCGTGAAGAGCCGGGGATATTACGTCACCCTGTCTTACACCTCTGCAGTTGGATAGGTTTCGTACTCTGGTTCTGTACTCGGATAGCCATCGTAGCCTACTGTACAAACACTTCAGCACCTCGATATACCGACAGTCCACTGGCACCGCTGAAGGACTGCAGCACCGCCCAAATTTCGACGGAATCAAACTTTCTCATAGTCCACATACGCAGGCAAAGTGGCAGATTGTACTCGTCGGTCTTCTGTACGATTTGCAAAGAGTATGTATGTGGTCTATGGTGCAAAAGCCTTTTCGAAAACCGGCTTGTTCGGGAGGGTAGTCGTCGAGTCTGCATGCGAGACGATTCAATGACTCTCGAAAACAGCACATAGACGCGGCTCAGAAGGAAATCGGTCTGTAGTTCTTCAAGAGAGCGTTGTCGCCTTTCTTGAAGAACAAGACCACCGCACATCTGCTCCACGCCTCCGGTGTAATGCCACCATGGAGGACGGAATTAAAGAGCTTCTGAAGGACTTCAAGTACCGGTTTTCCACCCGCTTTAATTATTCGCTCCGCTGTAATTCCATCCTCGCCTGGGGCCTTGCCGTTTTTAAGGTGCTGGAGAGCCATTCTAATCTCGCTCAGACTGACGTCCAGAATATCATCGGAATAGTGTCGGATAAGGCTTGCTCTTGGATCGTTACTCACACTTGCGCGTGGCTCCAACGATGACGTGTACAGCTGCCCATAGAACCTCTCCTCTCACTCAAAATCTCAGGTGTCCAGGAACGATGCTGCTACAATCGGTCTTCAGCTTCGACAGTTGGCTCTTTCTGGCAGACAGATCTCGGGCAAAGACTTTGGAGCCCTGGTTCCGCTCGATCGCTTCTTCAATACGAGCTGTATTGAAGTTGCGCAAGTCCAGCCGCATGCATTTGGAGATCTGTCTGTTCAGTTGCCTGTATGCTGTCAAATCTGCTGAAGACTGCAGCTTCATCTCCCGTCTAACAACCATGAGATTAAGTGTGATCGGAGAGTTTTGTGTTCTTCTGCGACGGGTCTTACAGAACTTAGCTCCGACCGCATGGACAGTTTCCACAAGCTTGTCATTCATATCGTCCACTTCATTGCAAAATTCT